>JAZKJV010000079.1:0-245831 GCA_037367405.1 Ottelia alismoides
CGGGGGACCTCACCGTGATTTTTTGCCGGTTTTAATTTTCTTTTCTTTGATTCTCGAAGAATTTGGCCCCTAGATTTAGGAATTTCTATGATTGCGATGTAAATAATTAAGGCAAAATCCCTAATATATTCCTTGCACCTATAGCTTCGTAATTGGACCTAATTAAAAATCATAATAAAAAGTTAACCTAATTGAGTGAGAGATCACGCACCGCTATAGGACATATACAGTGTGTGCAGGATCCGTTGTGGTGGACACCGATCAGCATCAGAGACCGGACATCGATCTCTCTCTAGTCAGTTAACTATAGTTCTTTGCGATCAGAAATTGCTCATCTAAGGTCGTTTTCTTCTTGCATCATTTAGATAGTTTAAATTATATCTTTAATTTATGCATGGATTACCATGCATGTAGAGTGCTAGAGTCAGGTATGCCTTTCTTACTTTGCATGCATCATAAGTTTTGATCGCGCATCGACTTTTTCAACTCCTCCCCCCGATTTTGGACTTAAAATAATCAAGAGATTGAAAATTGTTAGGTGTTTGTTTGATTTTTGAAAAATACTATAAAAAGAGATAATCATAAAATTGGGACTGCTAATCAAACCTGGTCTTAAAAGACACTTCACTTAGAAATTGTCTTGGGAGAATCATCCCCTCATTGTTTGGTTTGCTTGCACGAGAGAGTGACACACACACTATGCTAGAGCCATACCTGAACTCTTGTTAGACTATTGGTCTTGGAATTAGTCGTTCTCCAGTGAGTATCACTCCGGTCTTCGGTAAAGCAGGCCACAACATCCTTAACAGAGCGAGTTGATCAGGTAGCCGGTAAACAGTCTGCAACTTGTACTGGCTGGGAAAGATCTATCTTTGGGATTGGACCAATCTCTTGAGAGCATCGGGTTCCTAACAAATCTCTTAATCTCTCTGCAAGACTGACTTATTACCTAAATAAAATTGAAAAGATAAATGACCAACCCTTCACGGTTATCAGCTCTACGTTGCGTAGGTGAAATTGGGGGTTGACTTTTGATCTTATTTGTTTCCAGATCCCATCCGCCTCGTCTTCTACATCACAATGATGGGCCAGAAGTCCCTTAGGAAGCCTTTGGTAACACAGCTTTCGAGCACTCCGCCCCATTCTTCTAGGTAGGTTCGAGAGAGCCTAGACCCACTCTCTGAATCCGAGTTCGATTCCACCTTGTTCCCCCTCAACCACCCTTCTTTCAGACCTGAGGTTCCCGAACAAAGACCGGCACATATATTTGTTCATTTGACGGCACCTGAGTTAGGGTCTTTTGCCTAGAGACCTACGAGATGACCAACAGTGAGGAGCACACCGATGGACAGTCCCAGTGTTCGACGTATGTTCTAGATCAAGGCACCATCAACAATACACTTTTAGCCTCCCTAGAGACGATGCATAGGAAGATTGGAGACCAGGGAGCCTTCATGACAGAGGTGCGCCAGGAACTGACTCAGATGCGAGCTGACAGAGAGGAGCAGCAGAGAGCATGCGGTGGAGAGATCCCAGAGGGTGGAGGAGTAAATGGAGGACAACTAGAGGAGCCAACCAGACCAGTTAGGCTGATGAGGGAGTTGCACAACCCTGGTGCAAACCTTACACACCGTTGGATCCAGCTTTCAGTGATTTTGGGGAGACTTCAAGCTCCCTCCCCAGAACCATTCAGCTCTTGCCCAATTTTTAGGGGCTTTCCACTGAGGAACCACATCTACACCTGCAGGAGTTCGAGATGATCTGCAACACTGCCCACGATAGATTTGTGGATGAGGATACCATCTTGGTGATGGTATTTCCATTCTCCCTCATCGACATAGTAGCCTACTGGCTGGAGCATTTAGGGAGATACGTGACTTCGTGAGAGCAACTCCGGACCGAGTACTTGAATAAGTACTATCCACTCGGTCGGACGAATGCAGCGTGAGCTCTGATCAACAATTTCCTCCATGATCCCTAATGAGCAGTTCCATGAGGTGTGGGATCATTTCCTTGATTTCATCGACTTGTGTCCACATCACGACATCTCCAAGCCCAATTTAGTATAGAGTTTCTTTTGTGGACCGACACCGGAGCTGCAGGGACTAGCGAATGCTTCTTGTGGGGGCTCATATTTTACCAAGGATGAAGACCAGGTCTGGGCCATATATGAAGAGATGGCTGAGAATTATACAGTGATGTCTCAGACCGGACTCTATACTTAGGGAAGCCCTCACCCCAGGCCGCATCCTATAAGAGGATAACACGAGTTGATGCAGGTCCATCCACTTCTTCAGCAGTCGCATCACATGCAGAGTCGTCGGCCACTGACATGGGCATTATCAGCAAGAAGCTGGACTGCATCGAGATCATTGAGAAGAAGCAGTGCTAGGACATGACTCATATAGATAAGTTGGCACATACCCTGAGTGACCTGAAGACCCAGATCATGTGTCTCCAGGAGGCACATGCGGCTTCTCAGCCCCGTCCCAGGTCATGGGCTGATCCTAACAGCAACAACTCGTCCCAATAATCCTCCCACTACCGACTGGTTCATCACATCCAGGCAGAGCCGATCCAGCAGTTGTAGCACCAGTACTCTCATCCACCACCATCTCAGGACACCCAAATGGTGGTGTATTAGCAGGATCAGTGATGAATGCTCATTCATCACTCTTTATACTTATATTTTAGCTACAAAAACCTTTGCAAATGCATGTAGATAGGTGTAAATACAAATAATTACCAAAAGCATGCATTGTGTAAAAACCTATAATTAGCATGTTTTTGTGCAAAAATAAAAGAATGAAGATTACAAAGAAAAAGAGGGAAATATTTAGAATAAATATTGAGCAACCTAACCCAAGAGAGGGCTCAGCATGGGCCTGACCGCATAAAAGCCAAAGTAGAGGGAGATAGGGGCTCATGTGTGTACATATTTATGTAAATAAAATAAGAATATTTTCCTCACAAAAATAGACTTAAATAGGCCTGTAAATATTTTTAAATAGTTCTAAATATAAAATCAAGATAAAAATATAAAAATTAAAAATAAACCAAAAATCTCATGATCACCTTGTACATAGTTCCATCATCCCTATTTAACCTTGTATATAAATGAAATTAATTTCCAAAATTTTAGTAAATATTCTATATTATATAGTGTAAATAAATAAAATAAAAACAATTAAAACAAAAACAAAATAAAAATAGCAAAATTAAAAAAAACACAAAAATATATTGTAAATATACCATGTATATATGTACATATGTATTTATTTCACCTATGTATATAAATAATAAAAACAAAATAAAAATGTCTTTTTATTCCTTATTTTATAATATAAATAAATAAAATATAAAATGAGAATAAAATTGTATAAAAATAACAATTAAAAATCAAAAAGTAAAAACCTATATATTGTATATATACCTATATATGAACCTACTATGTACATACCCTATTTTTACTTCTAAAAATTAATTAAAAATCACTAAAAAATAGAAAAAAATAAAATAAAAATATTTCATGTTTTAACTTTTTACAAATTCGACCGTTTGCCACCTGTTATTTCACTTCCAAATATTGTCCACATGGCCAATCCCTACTGGTCCTGGGATTGTTGACCGCCCGATCAACTACCCCCCCAGGACCACCTCCCACGGATTTAGGCGCCCGACCCGATTTCCCTAATTTCTAGCGCCTAAACCCGATTGATTCCCACCTAAACCCCAGGTCAGATCCGTCCACGACATATCCGAGACCCTCGTCGGAGCTCCTGCATCGGGATCCGCGCGCTTCCACGCCCTACCCGCGCCTGTCTTCCCGGACCCTTCCAGCATATATAGCCGAGCTCCGCCTCCTCATTGCTCATCTTTGGCCATTCGATTCCACCCCCAGTGAGCTCCAGCGTGTGCGTGAGAGTGACAACTCGCGTCCGGTGCTGTTGAAGCGAGGAGAGGGAGCGTGACCACTGATCCGGCGAAGCTTCGCCGCCTTGCTCCGCCACCAGCAGGAGCTCGAGCCTCGGAGGGAGACGCTCCTCGAGGCGAAGACCCAGAGCATCCTTAGCTCATCCCTAGTCTCATCAGCCACCCAGGTAATCTCGTAGGCCTTTCCTTTTCTTTGATTTTCCATTTCCCCCAAATCGCCGCTCCGCCGTGTTACGCCGATTCCGACCACTCCATAGCTCTATTCGATCATCGGGATCCACATTCACCGTCGCCTCCTTCCCGCGCACCTTCTCCATATCCCCATCCAACCCAGCTCGCACAGGAGCTGAGATTCGAGCTCCACCGTCCCCCCTTCGCCGGAGCTCGCCCATATCGCCCCATCGTTCACCGTCACCCCGCCTAACCGGGTCGAGGCAGTTTGCCCTCGGCCCGCGAGCCTCTTGGACTGTTTTGCAGGGTCAATGAAGGCCATCTGAGGTCCTTCGACATCGAGCCAGGAGCTTCGCCTCCGCTGACCTCGCCCGAGCTCCCCAGAGCTCGGTTGGGTCATCGGAGGACACCAGCAGCTGCGCAGCGCCACGCCGGAGCTTCTCCGATCTTCAGGCGCAGCAGGGGAGGTCAGGAGCGCACGCACTGGGCCGGCGAAATTCGTCGGCCACCTGTTCTTCCTCGACCTTCAGCCGCCGTCCGATTAGCCCTCCTGCTCCAGTTGTCATCTGGACCGTCCGTTCCAGGAGCCGCCTTCACCGTCAGATCTGAGGAGGACTGATCCCAGCCGCCCATACTCAAGGGTTAGCCACAGAGAGCCACAACCGTCCGATGCACCACGTGGCTTAGCCCCAGCTGTCGGATCATATCGAGGACCCCAGCCTTGGAGCGCCATCCGATTCCCACCGTTGATCACTCCACGTGGCGTCCATCCCGCGGTCCGCATTAATAAAGGGTAAACTACCCTTAGGCCCTTCTGTTTATTTCATTTTGCATTTAGTCCTGTAATTAGTTAGTCTAGTTGTTTAGTTTTTGGGATATTTGCATAGAGACCCTTGTGCTTGCGTTTATTTGCTGATATGCCCCTGTGAGTTGTGTGACACGTGCATCGACACGTGCTTGTTGGCTATTTTGCATCTTATGCCCCTGTAGTTCTGACTGTTAATGGATGAATGAAAGTTTTTGTTTATTTGCATTTATACCCTGTGCCTATTTTAATTGAGCATGTGCGAATATTTTTGGGTTATTTACAGATAAGCCCCTAGGCTTTTGGTACCTGTTACTAAATAGCCCTCGGAACTTATTTTCTTCACATTTGGGTCCCTGAGTGCCCCAGGCACGCGCGTAGCACGTGTTTTGCTGGGTTAATTGCACCAGACCCCCCAGAACTCTGGGTATTTGCACATCGGTCCTTGTGCACAGTGCCCCCTCTTTATTTTTGAATAAAATGGCAAATTACCTCCAAATCCAACGAAAATTGGACACATGGCTCCTGCCATAGTGTAAAATTTTCGAGGATTTTTGGAGACCTTTCTGAGTTGATTTGATATTTTTAAAAATTCAAAAATATCTAATTTTGTTACTGTCTAACTTTAAGAACCCCAAAAAATATTAAAACTCATTTAAAAATTCCAAAAAAAATTGTCTATTGTTTGTTTTGTCTAGCTTGATTTTCTAGCCAATTTTGGCTATTTTCCATTATTGAAAACCACTAAAAATTGAAAAAAACTTAAAATCTTATAAAAATTCTAATAATTAAATCAAAAATCCAAAAATAATAATATAGGTGCCTAAATTTTCCTTGTTTTATTCTCTTTACAGGAAAATTACCTCCCAGCTAATTTGGGGCCTTTAAATATTTTATCTAGGCCCTTTTAGCTCGGCTGGACAGTACCTTTCATTTCAGTCACTGTTTGATTTTTAGAAAATTAAATTAATATCAGAAAAATCCCAAAAATTCACCAAAAACACTACAAATTATAAAACACATAAAAATATTTTTATTAGAATTTTTGGTTGATTTTTAGTGCTTTTAATAATTTGTTGAAGTGTGTAGTTTCCTTGCTTTTCTTATTTCCTTAATACCTTAAAAATCCAAAAAAATATAAAATAATTAAAAACCACCAAAAATATTTTCTGCTTTTATTTTATTTCCTTTTTGACTACTTCGTAGGCTGCAAGGCCAACCCGTGCTCCTTGTGATCGACCCTGGTCGCTATACCAGGTTAAAATAATAACAAGACCATTATCGCATTTTTGATTGATTTTATCTCTCTTGGTGGTCTAATTTTCTTGATGGAGCGCATTTGATCGCGTGGGTCGCAACGACCAGTTAGATACCTTATACCCTAGCCGTCAGGTCGTGACATCAGAATGGCGCCGTTGCCGGGGAGCATGGCTTAGTAGTTTTTTTATTTTCATCGTTGTTTTCGCGGCTTTTCGCGGCTCTTTCAGAGCTCGCGGCTTTTTCGCGGCTTTTGTTTATATCTTATTTTTGTTTTATTTTATTTTCTTTTCTTTTTCTTTTCTTTTTCTTTTTGTTTTATTTTGAGTGTTTATTTTATTTTGCATTTTTGCACATATACCCTCACTTTCATTTTCATTTATTTTCCTTATTATTATTATTTGATTATTTTGGTCTGACCACTTGTCTCTGTTTCTTGCGAGGGCCCGAGGACCGAGGCGGCCGATTTCGAGAAGCTGACGCAACCGAGGAACTTGGAGGCAGCTCCCTTCTGTACGGAGCCGCAGGAGAGCGTGAGAGGAGAGCTGAGTGGGAGAGGAGTAGATTAGGTTTTATTTTATTTTATTTGATTTTGATTATTATTGTAATAATACAGGTACTCAGAGACTGGACTTTGGACTTGGTTGACTTAGCGGGTCTGTTTCGCCGAGCACCGGTGTGCTCGGGGGACCCTTAGGAGTTTTTCGCGGCTTTTTCGCGGTTTTGTTTTCTTTTCTTTTTACTGCCTTTTCCGGTGTTTACGCGGTTTTTCCTCGAGCCCCTAGATTTAGGATTTTCTGCTTGCTTGTGCCGTAATTAGTAAGGTCCCCACACTTAATTATCTGCCTGTTCCTATAGTGCGCTTAATTGGACCTACTATTAATCAATTAATAAAAATAACTGACTCATCTCCTTCGTAGACTACGTGCTGTAGCCTGCCCCGTAAAGCGCTTTCTCCTACCCCCGATTTGTCGGGCAGAGGAGGGGTGGGCCAAGACCGGACCCTTTGGCTTGGAGGTCGGTGACCAGTTAGACGGTTCTGCGAGTAGACTTGCTCATCTAGGACTCGGTTTTCACCGCTGCATCATCTAGGGTAGTTTATTTCCTGTCTTTAAATTCTGCGTGGATCACTTGCATGTAGAGTGCTGGAGGCAAGGTACGCATTTCTATCTCAGCATGCATCATTGATTTCTTCGCGCATCGGCTTTTTCGTCTTCTCCCCCCTATTTTGGACTAAATAACCAGGAGAACCGAAAAATTCGTTAGGACTTTGTTTTTATTGAAAAATATTAAAAAGAAAAACCATAAAATTGGGACTAGATTAAACTATTGACCCTAAAAGACACTCACCATAAAAATTGTCTTGGGGAGAGCAACCCCCTCATTGTTTGGTTTGATTGCGCGAGAGAGTGACCCGCACCCTAGGTAGAGCCCTCCGGTGCTATTTCTAGCTGACTACCGACTCTTCCGTGCGGCCAGTCGGTTGGGGTAGCATCAGCATCGGGTATCCTAACAGGTCACGCAAGCGCTCTGATATCTTGTGTGTTCACCTAATAAAAATTGACAAGATAATTTGACCGAGCTTTTACGGTCTTCAGCTCGCGTTGCGTTGGTGAACCGGGGGTTTGCATTTTGACCATAGTTTCTCCAGATCTCATCCGCACTACTCGCCAGATCAAGATGATGGGTAGACGCTCTCTTAGGCAGCCTCTGGCTGCACCGCTTTCGGGCACGTCTACCCGATCATCTAGGTTGGCCCGCGAGAGCCGAGACCAGCTCTCCAAGCCCGAGTACGATTCCGCCCTGTTCCCCCTCGACCCCCTTTCTTTTGGATCTGAGAGACATGAGCCCGAGGAGAGATTAGCGGATTTTATAGCACCTAAGTTGGGCTCATTTGATTTTGCAGACATTATGGCCGGCAGTTCAGAGGATCACACCCGCGGAGAGCACTTCGTATTGGACCAGGGTGCGATCAACTCCACCCTGATCGCCTCGTTAGAGACAGTCCAGCAGCAGCTGAGGGATCAAGGAGCATTTATGCTCTACATGAGGAGAGAGATGGAGCAGATGCGAGCTGAGAGAGCAGAGCGAGAGCAGAGGAAAGAGGGACCGGGGATCCCAGATGATGCGGATGCAGCAGCCGCAGCAGCAACCGCCGCAGCCGCGGCCGGAGGACCACCGAGACCGATGCGGGAGTTACACAAACCCCGGATCGACGCTGACGCACCACTGGGTAGTACTTCCAGCGATCGTGGGGGACTTCAAGTTCCCCCCGAACACTTTGCAGCTACTCCCCCGCTTCCACGGCCTTGCGACTGAGGAGCCCCATCTCCACCTCCAGGAGTTTTTGATGATTTGCAGCACTGTCCACGACCGTCAGGTGGACCAGGACACGATCAGGGTGATCGCCTTCCCCTTTTCCCTAGAAGATAGAGTAACCACCTAGCTGAAGCATTTGGGGAAGTTTGTTTACACCTGGGAGCAGCTCCGCACCGAGTACTTGAGCAAGTACTATCCACTCGGGCGGACGAATGCAGCAAGGGCCCTGATCAGCAACTTCTCCATGCTCCCCAACGAGCAATTCCATGAGGCATGGGAGAGGTTTCGTGAGCTTACTGACTGATGCCCGCACCATGATATCTCGAAGCCAAACCTTGTGTAGAGCTTCTTCAGCGGGCTGACACCAGAGCTCCAGGGCTTGGTGAATGCTTCTTGCGGCGGGTCCTATTTCACCAAGGATCATGACCAGGTCTGGGCCATCTACGAGGAGATGGCCGAGAATTATATGGTGATGTCCCAGACCCGGTTGTACACTCAGGGGAGACCCTAGCAGCAGCCAGGACCTGTGCAGTACCAGAGGATAGCACGGGTCGACGCCGGTCCATCCAGTTCATCCGCAGTTGCAGCAGCACAGGCAGAGTCGTCCGCTGTGGATATGGGTATTATCAGCGAGAAGTTGGACCGGATGGAGCTGATCGAGAAGAAGCAGTGCCAGGGCATCACGCAGATGGAGCAAATGGCACAAACTCTGAGCGACATGAAGACCCAGCTCATGTGTCTCCAGGAGGCACAGACGGCTTCCCAGCCCCGTCTTCAGTCGCGAGGCGATACCGGCGGCAGCAGTAGCTCGTCCCAGCGCTCCAGCTCCTTTCAGTAGCCTAGGCAGGTTCATCTTGTACAGGCGGAGCCGTACCACCACCAGCAGCCCTCTTACCAGTCCCCACCATCTCCAGACATGCAGATGGTGGTATACCAGCCGGATCAGCCTCTGGCAGTACTCCCGCCAGCCCAGTACGATGCAGAGCCGTTGATGGATGTCAACGGGATTTGGTATGACCGTCCCCAGCCTGGGATCCGACGAGACCATCCCGGATTCAGGTGGGGGAGTGGAGGTACCCAGCCCCAGCAGCAGTCATCCGGTCAGGGAGGGCCGTATAGCCAGCAGAGGGATCACCAGCAGCAGCAACCCCCAGCCTACCAGCCATGCCAGCAGTCGTCCTTCGTTCCTCGTCCCTATCAACAGCAGGGACAGTCTTGGAGACGTGAGCAGCAGGCTCACCAGTCACAGCAGCAACATCATTCCTCCTACCCCTCTCAGCAGCAGCAACACCAGGTCCAGCAGCCTCATCACCAGAGAGGCTACCCGTCGGGCTCCCATGAGAGCCCCGCCTTGGACGACATAGCCCGCCTCCTCACAGACCAGCAGGCTACCTTTAGACGGGAGATGGACGAGTTCCGCCAGGAGATGCGGGACCTGATGAGAGGGAAGGCCGCCATCCCTGCACAGATAGAGCCGAATCCGAACAGCCTGAAGAGAAAATCTGAGCAGGTAGTTTCCACTAAGCATGCCACTCCTAGTGATCCGTTTGATGATATGTCTTCAGATCTGTTTGATGCTGATTTTGTTACACTTAGGAGCAGTAGAGCATCAGCAGGCGGCGCCTCATCTGAGCGACGACTCAAGGATCCACCCAGGGCGCCAGATGAGGAGGAGGAGAGCGGTACTGAGGCCGCAGATGATGACGGTGGTACTGATGCCACCAAAGATGCTGATTCCACCGGCGGTACTGAGGCCGCCGCTTCACCAGTTCGAGGAGGTGGTGCTGATGCCACCAGAGTAGCCGAGCCAGCCCGCGGTACTGAGGCCGCGAGACGTCCAGGAGAGCAAGCCCGTGGTGGTACTGAGGCCACCGGTGTCTTTGTAGAGAGATCAGATGTTTTTCCTCATTCTCATGTATCTCAGAACACTGTTGTGAATAAAGGAAAAGGTTTAGTTTCTTCTGGTCCCACTGTGGTGATTGATGTATGTGCGGATCCGGCCGTCGAGCCATCTAGGCCTTTTCCTAGTCCTTCATCTGAGAAGGACCCTGTGATCCCCTTTCCTAGAGCCCTTCAGATGGGGAAGGGAAGAAAAAAGAAAAAGACCCAAAAAAGAGAGAGCAGGAGGAGTTCAGCCAGAGCATGATCGACAGATTTCACATACAGCTGACCCTTCAGGAGGCTTTGCAGCACATCCCCCTTCTTCAGCGATCTTTGAGAGACAGGACCACAGTCAGGAGGAGGAGGAGGAACCACACTTCAGAGATTCATGTGCTGACGAAAGCCACGTGCTTCGCGATCTAGAACCGTCTGCCGGCCAAGAGGTCAGATTCAGGGGCCCCGTATGTCAGATGTCAGATTAGTGAGCAGAGGTTCGACCGGACTCTATTGGATAGCGGATCGTCTATCAACCTCCTTCCGATAGCCCTTCTCGACCGCTTCAAGTTGGGCACTCTTCGACAGAGCAGGACAGTCCTTCAGTTTGCTGATCGATCTATCAAGAGGCCGAAGGGGTTGTTGCGAGACGTTATCGTCATTATTCAGGGCCTGCAATTCCCCGTGGACTTCGTAGTGTTGGACATGGAGATCCCTGATTCAGTGGCCGATACCCCCATCATCCTTGGTCGTCCGTTCTTGGCCACAGCCAAGGCGGTGACTGATCATGATAGCGGGAAGGTATACTTTCGCGTCGAGGGCGAGAGTGTACAAATAGAGACGGTCGAGGACTACAGAGACAAAGAGAGCATGCTCAGAGACCAGCACAGATTCAGAGCAGCTGACAGACGCCGGGCCAGACATCCACCAGGACTGTGATTTTGTGATCACAGACGACGAGGCAGCATGGGCAGACCCTGCAGCACAGGCCATCCTCTCATTTTCAGACACAGCTGATGCCGAGATTATAGCAGAGGGGAGTCTGGAGAGCACAACCCTGGTCCAGGATACTACAGAGGCAGCAGAGCCGGTTCTTGACCGCGACACGATTTCCAGTGATGGTGGTACTGAGGCCACCTTGTGTTACGGTGGTACTGATGCCACCTTATTTGATGCAGATCCCTCGGATTCAGAGTCTGATTGGGCAGATTGTGATGATCAGATGCCAGACCTGAGTCCACCAGAGCCTACAGATGAGGAGGAGGTAGATGCAGAGCAGATCAGAGACAGTGCAGTTGAGCAGCCTCCTCCAGATCCAGTTTGCGAGAGTTCGCTTTCTCTCTCCCAGGCAGATTTGGCAGACTTAGCAGCGTACACACACTTTCTTCCGCTGCCAGATTTGCCAGCACCCAGCTGTCCAGAGCTGAAGCCGCTCCCTACTTCGCTGAAGTATCGGTTCCTTGCCGGCGAACCTGAGATGTACCCAGTCATCATCTCCGCCGATCTGACTGGGGAGCAAGAATCCCTTTTGATGGGCAATCAGATGGAGCGTAGCAGATCTCCATGGGATTAGTCCATCAGTGTGCTCCCACCATATCTATCTCGAGGAGGGGGCGAAGCCGTCGCGTGAGTTCCAGCGGCGACTGAACCCCAACCTGAGAGAGGTCGTGATGAAGGAAATATCAAAATGGTGGAGTGCAGATTTTATTTATCCCATTTCCGACTCCAAGTGGGTTAGCCCCTTGCATGTGGTACCCAAGAAGACGGGCATCACGACTGTGATCAGTGAGTCGGGAGAGGAGATTGCTACACGAGTACCCACCTCTTGGAGGGTCTGTGTTGACTACAGGAGACTCAACCAAGCCACCAAGAAGGACCATTTCCCCCTGCCTTTCATTGACCAGATCATTGAGAGACTGGCAGAGAAGAGCCATTATTGCTTCCTGGATGGGTACGCGGGCTACAACCAGGTGGCCATCGCTCCTGAGGATCAGGAGAAGACCACCTTTACCTGTCCCTTCGGTACATATGCCTTTCGACGCATGCCATTTGGGCTATGCAATGCCCCTGCGACGTTTCAGAGGTGCATGCTGTCGATCTTTTCGGACATGGTAGGGGAGTGTTTGGAGGTCTTCATGGATAATTTCTCGGTCTACGGCGACGGATTCGATTCCTGTCTTGACTGCCTAGACCGAGTATCCAGCGATGTATTGAGTACCATTTGGTTCTATCTTGGGAGAAGAGTCACTTCATGGTGACTCAAGGGACGGTGCTTGGCCATATCATCTCCAACAGGGGCATGGAGGTGGATCCGGCCAAGGTTGATGTCATTAGAAAACTCGCACCACCGTCCAATTTGAGGCAGCTACGGTCATTCCTGGGGCACGTTGGATTTTATAGGAGATTTATTCAGGATTTCAGCAGGATTGCTCGGCCGTTGACTGACCTCTTGACGAAAGTCACCGAGTTCCTTGTCGATGACAAGTGTCTTTCGTCCTTTGCGACTCTCCAGCAG
This sequence comes from Ottelia alismoides, assembly GCA_037367405.1. NCBI lineage: Eukaryota > Viridiplantae > Streptophyta > Magnoliopsida > Alismatales > Hydrocharitaceae > Ottelia > Ottelia alismoides. Next base: position 12,876 of record JAZKJV010000079.1, read on the forward strand.
TGTGTGATTGAGGCTCCTGTCCTCCAGCCGCCGGATTGGTCTCTTCCATTCGAGATCATGACGGATGCCTCCGATTTTGCCATAGGGGCAGTGCTGGGATAGAGGAGGATGGAGTTCCATTTGCTATTCACTACGCTAGCCGCACATTGGATTCCGCCCAGCGGAATTACACGGTCACAGAGAAGGAGATGCTAGACGTAGTGTTCGCCCTAGATAAGTTTTGATCTTATATCATTGGATCTAGAGTGACTTTGTACACAGATCACACCGCCATCAGGTACCTCATGGCAAAGAAGGATGCCAAGGCCAGACTTACTAGATGGATCCTTCTACTCCAGGAGTTCGACATTGAGATCAAGGATAAGCCTGGAGTCAAGAATGTGGTGGCGGATCATCTCTCCCGTTTAGAGCAGCCTGAGGAGTCTGAGCAGATTGATCCCATTCGAGATACCTTCCCAGATGAGGCGATCCTTGCTATCGCCTCACTCCCGTGGTATGCCGATTTTGTGAACTTTCTCGTTGCTGGGAAAGTCCCACAAGATTGGCCCAGGCAGAGGCTTGAGACCTTCCTTGCGAAGGCCAAGTCCTACCACTGGGAGGATCCCATCCTTTACCACGAAGGAGGGGATAGCGTATGGCATCGGTGTATTCCTCAGGAGGAACACCATAGCGTCCTCACTTACTACCACAAGCTTGAGGCAGGAGGACATCATTCTGGGAGGAGAACGACACAGAAAGTGCTCCAATCCGGCTTGTGGTGGCCTACCCTCTTCAAGGACTCTGACCAGTTCGTGAAGAGGTGTACTGACTGTCAGAGGATGGGCACTTGTGGACAGTGTGATATGATGCCGATGCAGCCCATTCACTTCTGTGAGGTTTTTGACGCATGGGCATCGATTTCATGGGTCCATTCCCTAAGAGTCAGGGATTTGAGTACATTCTGTTGGCCGTGGATTATGTTAGTCGTTGGGTTGAGGCTATCCCCGCCCGAGCCGCTGATGCGAGGACAGTTTGCAGATTTTTGAGGAAGCACATCATCACGCAGTTCGGGGTTTCACGAGTTCTAATTTCTGATGGGGGGTCTCATTTCATCAACGACCAGGTGAAGGCCCTTGCTAGCGAGTTTGGTATAGACCATCGTGTTGCTACACCTTACCATCCACAGACGAATGGTCTAGTCGAGGTGTCGAATAGGGAGATCAAGACTATACTGCAGAAAGTCATCCGCCCTGACCGAAAGGATTGGTCACAGCTTTTGGACTCGGTCTTGTGGGCATATAGGACGTCTTTCAAGACACCATTGGGCACATCTCCCTTTCTCCTCGTATATGGCAAGCCGTGCCATTTACCTGTTGAGCTGAGGCACAAGTCACTTTGGGCAGTTACATATATTCTTATGGATCCAGATGGTATGGGAGACCAGAGGAGGGCATAGTTAGCAGCCCTGGAGGAGCTTAGAGATACAACATTCTCAAACAGCCTACAGTATAAGGAGAAAGTGAAGGAGTGGCATGATTCTCATATCAGCCAAAAGCATTTTGAGATTGGACAGAGAGTATGGCTGTTTGATGCGAGGCTTCGTTTATTTCCAGGGAAGCTACAGAGCAAATGGAAGGGAGCCTACTTGGTCAGAAAGGTACACGACAACGGTAGCATTGATATATCCGAGTTGTATTCTGAGAGTACCTTTCGAGTGAACGGCCAGCGGCTCAAGCCATTTCTAGATCATGAGCCGCGGGTCGCTGATCTTGCCCCTATTCATTTTGCGTGAGATGCGGTCTTTGACTCACATCTAATGCATCTCACGCCTGATTTTCACTGATCTTCCGCCCTGTATAGATCCATATGTCTATATCACTACATTCTTTAGTCCCACATCTCTTTCTTCATCTTATGATTATGCTATACTTAGGGTGCACTTTACCCTAAGTATAGGGGGGATGCGAGACCTTTTGGGTATTTCTTTTGTTTCTGCCTACCCCTGTTTTGCTGCCTATACTTAGGGATATTTTACCCTAAGTATAGGGGGGGGGGGTAGACCCTGTACATTCTCCACTCGGTTTTCCCTTAGTGTACAACCTGCTATACTTAGGATTATTTGATCCTAAGTATAGGGGGAAGACCCGAGCTTCTTTTGACTTCTTTATTTCATTCATTCGTCTTTGCATATAGCCTTTCTTTTCACTTCCCTATACCTAGCACGAGTTATGTCTTATTCATTGCTCTTGACTCTGAGGACATCGTTCGAGCTAAGTATAGGGGGGTGTGTATATATTTCATATATACTTTAGTCATAACTCGTACTTTGTGTGAGTGTGTTAATAAATAAAATGGCTAAAAATCACAAAAATTAAAAATTTTCATAAACTTCTTTTATTTGCACATAAATAGCCAGTGTACAAATTATTTTTGTAAAATGATTTCAAAAATCTTTTGTGTAAAGCTTGTGTAAATATTTTTGTATCAAAATTATGTATATAGTACAAAATTTTTCCAAAATGTTTTGAAAATCAAAAGTTTGCAAAAATCTTGTGTAAATTTGTGTACATATCTTTTTGCAAAACTTGCACTTCATGCATCATCCATACATGATTTCAAAACATTTTTCAAAAATTTTGCATGATTGTAAAAATTTGTGTAAATAGCATCTTTTGTACATATGTATATAGTTTTTCTGGATGATAGTTGGCATTTAAACTAGCCTGGAATCAAATTGAGAAATGGAGCTTGATTAAGATCTTAATCCACCTAACTTCTAAGAGGAACCTTATAGGGATTAGGTTTAAGGCTTTTCAGGTCCATGGTGACTTAATTCTTTGAGTCCACTAGGCTATGATCACATGTCATCTCAATGAGCCTAAGTAGAGCACTTAACACCAACACATGACTCATATAGACAATGGCTTTACTTGGACACCAACACTATGCACCGAGCTCTCTACGGATGAGGTGGTGAGGAGGCAGTCTTCCTTGACTTGGGGTAGCATATGAGGGTAGTACTTCTAGGCGGAACCTCTCTTCTTCTTTTAGTGAAGGAAGTGCGTCTCAACTTGGTCTGATTGCCATGAGGTCTAACGATGGGAGTTGTGGGTTGCAATAAAGCTTCAAAAGAGGGATAGTCTACTGGCTCAAGAGGAAAAACTCCTTGTATATATGCTGCACATGTATATGTTGCATAGATGCACTTGAAAAAAAATGTGCAAAAAGAAAATAACTCCAAAAAAGTGGCGGGTCTGATAGAAAATGATAATCCCACCGGAGTAAGTATATAGAGTGCAATAAGCAAAGCTTGGTTTTCATGATCCACCTGATGTAGCTTGCAGCAGGGAGACTTGGCTACACTGGTCAAGCTCCCAAGGGTACTTGGCTACACTGGCCTTGACCCATTCTCTTCTTCCTCCTCTTCTTGAGCCGGTTGAACTTGAACTTAGAAGGGAATACCCCGCTCCTCGAGGAAAGAGTGGCCGGATTGAGGTCATAGAGTTACCTTGTTGGGGAGGGTTGTCAAGTTGCCACTTCTGAGGTGGAGAGCTTAGACCTCACATTCACAGGACAAGAAAAGATTCATGGTCTTCAGGGTTTGTGATTGATGACTTGTTCTGATCTGGAGCATTGAGGAGTCTTGATTATAGATTAGTGGAACTTAGAGGCTGTTAAGTTTTAAACTTAAGTCCAAATAAGGTTCCGACACATTAATAATCCAAAGATCTGATCGAGCTCCATACCTCAATTTAATGAAGGCAAGTTTAATAATCAAACTTGATCCATGTACATCCTCTTTTTCTTTTTCTTTCTTTCTTTTTCACTTCTTTTTCAAATAAGTGTTTGCTAAGGGACTAGCAAAGTTAAGTATAGGGGGGTGATGAATACTCATTCATCACTCTTTATTCTTATATTTTAGCTACAAAAAACTTTGCAAATGCATGTAGATAGGTGTAAATACAAATAATTACCAAAAGCATGCATTGTGTAAAAACCTATAATTAGCATGTTTTTGTGCAAAAATAAAAGAATAAAGATTAAAAAGAAAAAGAGGGAAATATTTAGAATAAATATTGAGCAAACTAATCCAAGGGAGGGCTCAGCATGGGCCTGACCGCATAAAAGCCAAAGTAGAGGGAGATAGGGGCTCATGTGTGTACATATTTATGTAAATAAAATAAGAATATTTTCCTCACAAAAATAAACTTAAATAGGCTTGTAAATATTTGTAAATAGTTCTAAATATAAAATCAAGATAAAAATATAAAAATTAAAAATAAACCAAAAATCTCATGATCACCTTGTACATAGTTCCATCATCCCTATTTAACCTTGTACATAAATGAAATTAATTTCCAAAATTTTTGTAATTATTCTATATTATATAGTGTAAATAAATAAAATAAAAATAATTAAAACAAAAACAAAATAAAAATAGCAAAATTAAAAAAAACACAAAAATATATTGTAAATATACCATGTATATATATGTGCATATGTATTTATTTCACCTATGTATATAAATAATAAAAACAAAATAAAAATATCTTTTTATTCCTCATTTTATAATATAAATAAATAAAATATAAAATGAGAATAAAATTGTATAAAAATAACAATTGAAAATCAAAAAGTAAAAACCTATATATTGTATATATACCTATATATGAACCTACTATGTACATACCCTATTTTTACTTCTAAAAATTAATTAAAAATCACTAAAAAATAGAAAAAATAAAATAAAAATATTTCATGTTTTAACTTTTTACAAATTTGACCGTTTGCCACCTGTTATTTCACTTCCAAATATTGTCCACGTGGCCGATCCCTACTGGTCCTGGGATTGTTGACCGCCCGATCAACTACCCCCCCCAGGACCACCTCCCACGGATTTAGGCGCCCGACCCGATTTCCCTAATTTCTAGCGCCTAAACCCGATTGATTCCCACCTAAACCCCGGGTCAGATCCGTCCACGACATATCCGAGACCCTCGCCGGAGCTCCTGCATCGGGATCCGCGCGCTTCCACGCCCTACCCGCGCCTGTCTTCCCGGACCCTTCCAGCATATATAGCCAAGCTCCGCCTCCTCATTGCTCATCTTTGGCCATTCGATTCCACCCCCAGTGAGCTCCAGCGTGTGCGTGAGAGTGACAGCTCGCGTCCGGTGCTGTTGAAGCGAGGAGAGGGAGCGTGACCACTGATCCGGCAAAGCTTCGCCGCCTTGCTCCGCCACCAGCAGGAGCTCGAGCCTCGGAGGGAGACGCTCCTCGAGGCGAAGACCCAGAGCATCCTTAGCTCATCCCCAGTCTCATCAGCCACCCAGGTAATCTCGTAGGCCTTTCCTTTTCTTTGATTTTCCATTTCCCCCAAATCGCCGCTCCACCGTGTTACGCCGATTCCGACCACTCCATAGCTCTATTCGATCATCGGGATCCACATTCACCATCGCCTCCTTCCCGCGCACCTTCTCCATATCCCCATCCAACCCAGCTTGCACAGGAACTGGGATTCGAGCTCCACCGTCCCCCCCTTCGCCGGAGCTCGCCCATATCGCCCCATCGTTCACCGTCACCCCGCCTAACCGGGTCGAGGCAGTTTGCCCTCGACCCGCGAGCCTCTTGGACTGTTTTGCAGGGTCAATGAAGGCCATCTGAGGTCCTTCGACATCGAGCCAGGAGCTTCACCTCCGCCGACCTCGCCCGAGCTCCCCAGAGCTTGGCTGGGTCATCGGAGGACACCAACAGCTGCGCAGCGCCACGCCGGAGCTTCTCCGATCTTCAGGCGCAACAGGGGAGGTCAGGAGCACACGCACTGGGCTGGCGAACTTCGCCGGCCACCTGTTCTTCCTCGACCTTCAGCCGCCGTCCGATTAGCCCTCCCACTCCAGTTGTCATCTGGACCGTTCGTTCCAGGAGCCGCCTTCACCGTCAGATCTGAGGAGGACTGATCCCAGCCGCCCGATGCTCGATGGTTAGCCACAGAGAGCCACAACCGTCCAATGCACCACGTGGCTTAGCCCCAGCTGTCGGATCATATCGAGGACCCCAGCCTTGGAGCGCCATCCGATTCCCACCGTTGATCACTCCACGTGGCGTCCATCCCGCGGTCTGCATTAATAAAGGGTAAACTACCCTTAGGCCCTTCTGTTTATTTCATTTCGCATTTAGTCCTGTAATTAGTTAGTCTAGTTGTTTAGTTTTTGGGATATTTGCATAGAGACCCATGTGCTTGCGTTTATTTGCTGATATGCCCCTGTGAGTTGTATGGCACGTGCATCGACACGTGCTTGTTGGCTATTTTGCATCTTATGCCCCTGTAGTTCTAACTGTTAATGGATGAATGAAAGTTTTTGTTTATTTGCATTTATACCCTTGTGCGTATTTTAATTGAGCATGTGCGAATATTTTTGGGTTATTTGCAGATAAGCCCCTGGGCTTTTGGTACCTGTTACTAAATAGCCCTCAGAACTTATTTTCTTTACATTTGGGTCCCTGAGTGCCCCAGGCACGCGCGTAGCACGTGTTTCGCTGGGTTAATTGCACCAGACCCCCCAGAACTCTGGGTATTTGCACATCGGTCCTTGTGCACAGTGCCCCTCTTTATTTTTGAATAAAATAGCAAATTACCTCCAAATCCAACGAAAATTTCCAAATCCAACGAAAATTAGATACATGGCTCCTGCTATAGGGTAAAATTTTCGAGGATTTTTGGAGACCTTTCTGAGTTGATTTGATATTTTTAAAAATTCAAAAACATCTAATTTTGTTACTGTCTAACTTTAAAAACCCCAAAAAAATATTAAAACTCATTTAAAAAATTCTAAAAAAAATTGTCTACTGTTTGTTTTGTCTAGCTTGATTTTCTAGCCAATTTTGGCTATTTTGCATTACTGAAAACCACTAAAAATTGAAAAACACCTAAAATCTTATAAAAATTCTAATAATTAAATCAAAAATCTAAAAATAATAATATAGGTGCCTAAATTTTCTTTGTTTTATTCTCTTTATAGGAAAATTACCTCCCATCTAATTTGGGGCCTTTAGATATTTTATCTAGGCCCTTTTAGCTCGGCTGGACAGTACCTTTCATTTCAGTCACTGTTTGATTTTTAGAAAAATTAAATTAATATCAGAAAAATCCCAAAAATTCACCAAAAACACTACAAATTATAAAACACATAAAAATATTTTTGTTAGAATTTTTGGTTGATTTTTAGTGCTTTTAATAATTTGTTGAAGTGTGTAGTTTCCTTGCTTTTCTTATTTCCTTAATACCTTAAAAATCCAAAAAAATATAAAATAATTAAAAACCACCAAAAATATTTTCTGCTTTTATTTTATTTCCTTTTTTACTAACCCGTGCTCCTTGTGATCGACCCTGGTCGCTATACCAGGTTAAAATAATAGCAAGACCGCTATCACATTTTTGATTGATTTTATCTCTCTTGGTGGTCTAATTTTCTTGATGGAGCGCATTTGATCGCGTGGGTCACAATGACCAGTTAGATACCTTATACCCTAGCCGTCAGGTCGTGACATCAATCAGCCACTAGCAGTTCTCCCTCCATCCCCCTACGAGCAAGAGCCATTGATGGATGTCAATGGGATTTGGTATGACCGACAATAGCTCGGGATCCGCCAAGATCACCCGGATTCATGTGGTCAACCGGAGGTACCTCATCCCAGTAGCAACCTCCAACTTAGGGTGGACATTTCGGCCAACAATTCCAGTAGTCCCAGTTCTCCCACCAACCATAGCAACAACACTTTCAGTCGGGTCCTCGTCCCTACCAACAGGGACATTAGTGGAGGCAGCACCAGAAGCAGCCTCAATAGAATTATTCTCAGCCTCCCCATCACCAGTTCCAGCAGCAACAACCTCATTTCCAGCGAGGCAACCCGTCCGATTCTCATGGGCTAGCCTATGAGGACCCAACCCTTGATGATCTAGCCTGACTCCTCTCTGACCAGCAGTCATCCTTTAAGTGGGAGATGGACGAGTTTTGCCAGGAAATGAGGGAGATTATTAAGGGAAAGTCTGCCATACCCGCTCAGATTGAGCCCAACCCAAACAACCTCAAAAGGAAATCTGAGTAGATACAGTTCATAGAGATCACCACTCCCAGTGATTTATTGGGTGACATTGCTTCATATGCATTTGATGCTGATTTTATGTCACTTAGGAGTAGTAGGATTCCAGCCGATGATGCCTCGTCTGAGCGACGACACCACGAGGATTCAAGAGCGCCAGATGAGGAGGATAACAGTGTTGATGCTGCTAATGATGATGTTGATGACGGTTGTGCTGAAGCCACCAAAGATGTTGATCCAGCCGGTGATACTGAGGCCAGATACAGAGGGTGGTACTGACGATACTAGAGTTCCAGATGCTGAGCCAGAGTGCGGTGCTGATGTCGCAAAGACCGATGCCGTGGTGGTACTGATGCCACCACTTTTATTCTAACTGTGTCACCTCCAGTTTTTGTATCTCGGGACATTACGAAAAATACCAAAAAAATTAATAAAGGAAAGGTTTCTTCATCTTCGAGTCCATATATGATGATTGATGATACTTGTATGGATTCCTTGCCTTCTCAACAACAAGAACCTTCTCCTAGCCCTCTATCTGAGGAGGGCCCAGCCATCCTATTTCCTTAAGCACTCCGCTTGGCGAAGGGGAATAAAAAAGGAAATCCAAAAAAAGATCAGCAGTTAGAGTTCAGTTAGCATATGATTGATAGATTCCATATCCAACTGACTCTACAGGAGGCACTTGAGCACATCCCTCTCTTCCAGAAGAACCTGAGAGAGAAGACCACTATCCATAGGAAGAAGAGAAACCATTAGAAAGAAATTCGTATGCTCACCTATGCCACCTGCTTTGCCATCCATAACCATATGCCAGCCAAGAGGCCAGAAGCAGGAGCTCCCTACGTCAAATACCACATTCATGAGCAGAGATTCGACCGTACTCTATTAGATAACAACTCTTCCATCAACCTCCTTCCGACATCCTTACTCGACTGATTCAGTTTTGGCCCTCTTCGACAGAGCAGGACAATCCTTCAGTTTACTGATCGATCTGTCAAGAGGCCGAAGGGATTGTTGAAGGTCGTGGTCGTCACAATTTAGATCATGAAATTACCCGTAGACTTTGTTGTGTTGGACATGGAGATCCCTGAATTTGTGGTCGATACCCCTATCATTCTAGGACATCCATTCTTGGACACAGTCATGGTGGTGTCCGACCATGATAGCAGGAAGGTATACTTTCACGTCGAGGGTGAGAGTATATAAATAGAGACGATTGATGAGACCGGAGCATGTGACTCTGTGATGCAGATGGCAGAGGCATAACGAGACTTCCACCAAGAGTGCGACTTTGTGATCACTGATGATGAAGCCGCTTGGTCAGATCCTATTTCATTAGCCCTTCTATCATCTTTAAGTGCTACGGATTCACAGTTTCCAGAGAGGAGAGTTTGGAGAGCACACTCTTGGCCGAGGACATTTTTGAGTCAAAACTCACCGGTTTTATTCGAATATTTTTTAATATTTTTAATAAATAGTATTAAATATAAAATATATTTTAAAAATGAGTTTGGTCTATTTAGAGTTTTCTATAAATAGTTATAAACTTTGGAAGTCAGCTTTTGCGGCTTTTACGATTCATTGCGGTTAATTATTTTTGTGTCAAATATTTTTCTGATATTTTTATGAAATAATATATATTTTTATGAACAACTTTTGCAAAAGAAGTGATTGGATTTGGAATTATCTTGATGTTAAATAAAATAGGTGAAATATTTACATTATGAAAAATGGGTAATTTATATTTTTGATTTATTATTTTCTTGATATTTTTATAGGTTAAGACCCTTATCTCCTCCTACTTATTTATTTTGTCAACTCGATCAATATTGATCTGGTCTCAAAGTTAGGACCAGTCTGTATATATTTTATATATCCAACCTTCTTTTCTTTTATTTTTCTTTTTTTATTATTTATTTATTTTGGATAAAATAAGTGATAAATATATAATATTAATATTTTTTGGTTAGGATGATAACTAGTTGGAATTAGTTATTATTTACATGTATTTTACCAAGGATTTTAGCCAAAATGAAAGAATAAAGGTGATGAATCACGGATTCATCATTCCTCTATACTTTACCTTCACTAAGCCCTTAGCAAACACTTATTCTATAAATAAGTGCAAGCAAAAAGAGAAAGAAAAATAAACATAAAAGAACTCAGAACATGTTTGTTTTTTTAAAACCGAATATCACTTAACCCAAAATCCGGAGCTTCGATTTAGACCTTTGGATTAATAGTGTGTCGGAACTCTATTAGAATTAGGATTTAAGCCTCGACAACCCTCAAGTTCCACAAATACTTATCCAGGTTCACCTCAATAGCCAGCTCAGATCCACCAATTCATCACACAAATTTTTTAGCTTTGAAAGCATTTTGTACTATGTGTGAAAGGTTTTAGCTCTTCTCGCTCTAGAGAAGCGAAGAAACCACCCATCCAGTTATACATTCCCATTGGGCCCTCATCTAGCAGCTCAATTCTTGAGGAGGGGGGTATTTCCTTCTAAGATTAGGTTGTGTTGTGTCCACAATCGAGTAAAGGAAGAATATAGAAGAAAGAGAAGAGAAGTGGAGTGTGATCAGTGTAATCACATCTCCTGTGAATTCTGGCCGGTTTAGCCAACTCTCCACTAAGATATGCAGGCTTTTTTGAAGCTCAGACTATTGTGGTCATTTTTGATATTTGGTGTATTCAGCTTCTTTTTGGTAGAGATGATTGTTGCACCGCATAGGTCTTTTATACCCCGATGGATATATCATCTTTTATTACGTCCATTTTTGGGGTCTTGGAAAAATTTGTGCCAGCAGATCCCTCCCTTATCAGAAGCTTTATTTCAACCCCAATCTCTCCTGTCTTAAGACATCATCACCGTCAGACAAGGATGGAAACACACCATCAAAATGGATTGCCCTTAACAACCCCATGCAAGTCGAGCTAAGTGTAGAGTGCATGAGTTCAAAATTGGTTCAAATGGAGAAGAGTTAAACGTATGACACCAGGTGTTCTACTTAGGTACTTTTAAGTTGAATCACGAACATGGTCTCATGGAACCCAAAGAATTAAGTCTAAAAGATCCGAAGAGTCTTAATTCCAGTTCCTAATAAAGTCCCTTTAGAATTAAGTGGATTAAAGCCTAAACTAAGCTCCATCTCTCAGACTTAGATCCATTCGGTTCAAGAATCAGACTTGTTCTAAAAAATGCGAATGAATGCAACAATTTTTTATGAGGTAGATTTTCAGCCTAAATGTTTTAAGTGATTTTTAAAGACTTTTGCAAATTTTTATTATATTTTAAAACTTTTCAATTTTAGAGGTCTTTTTTGAAAGAGTTAGTAGATTAATTCCAATTAGATAAAATTTTACACGAAATTTGTATATTTTACAAAGGATTTTATACAACTTTTATATATAAGTTTATATGGCTTTTATACAGGATTTTACAAGAATTTTATTTTCAACTTTTTAAGGATTTTATCATAGTATTTTACAATATTTTTTTATATACACTATTTTAAGCCATTTTTATTAAGTCATATTTACGGTTTTCTTACGGCTTTTAAAAACCCAAAATATACACCCATACTTTTAAAGAGCCATTATTAAAAATACAATAAAGTAAGAGTCATGGCTTCTAAAGTTTATATATCATATATATACGACACCCCCTATACTTAGCGTGAACTATGTCCTCATAGTGACCAAAGAAGTGGCAAAGGAAGACATAACTCGGGCTAAGTATAGATCTGTGAAAAGAATCCTATACTACAATGACTCAAAAATAAAGAATAAAAGAATAGAAGTCGATCATCTCCTCTATACTTAGGATCAAGTAATCCTAACGATAGCAGACTCAAAAATGAAGATGATCGAGGTCAAGAGAATGTACATACTCAACATCTCGACTTGTCCCCCCTATACATAGGGTAAAATATCCCTAAGTATAGAGACAAAGATCAAAAGGTGAGGGACAAGCGAGGGAGCAGACGATAAAAAAAGCGACAACAATCAGAAGGGGAAATGAGCAATATTACTCCCTATACTTAGGATAAAATGCACCCTAAGTATAGGCAATGATAGAGGTAAAAGAACAAAATGAGATGAACAACACAGTGTCTACACCCCCTATACTTAGGATAAAGCATATCCTAAGTATAGAAAATTTCTAGATAAACCTAAGGGTATAAGACAAATGGAAGAAGGAAAGAATAAAATCGAAAAAATATATGTACATAATAGATCATGAAAATCAGGTATGAGATGCATAATACAAAGCATGAAGAGCACATCTCATACAAAATGTATTGGCGCAACTTCAATGGTCGGTGGATCAAGATTGATAAAGGATTCAAACGCTGACCATTGACTTGAAAGGTGGGACTCAGAAGGCAACTCAGATATGTCGATGCTACCGTTGTCGTACACCTTTTTGACAACATAAGAGCCTTTCCATTTGCTTTAAAATTTTCCTGGTAATAATTTTAGTCTCGCATCGAATAGCCATACTTTCCGATCAGGCTCAAACTGCTTGTGGCTGATGTGAGCAGCACGCCACTCTTTCATTCGTTTCTTATAATACATGCTACTCGTGAAGGCTTTGTCTCTCAGTTCTTCCATAGCTGCCAGTTCAATTTGCCTTTGATCTCCCGCATCACCTAGTCCAAGGATCACTTCTTTCACTGCCCATAAGGATCGATGCTTTATTTCCACAGGTAAGTGGCATGGCTTGCCATAAGTGAGTCGAAAGGGGATCTGCCCAATGAAGTTTTGAAGGATGTGCTATAGGCCCAAAGAATCGAGTCAAAAAGCTGCGACCAATCCTTTCGGTATGGGTGTACAACCTTCTGTACGATCGTCTTAACCTCCCTATTAGAAACTTCAGCTAGACCATTTGTCTGATGACGATATAGAGTAGCACCGATGTTCTATACTGAACTCGTTACCAAGAGCCCTTACCTTGTCATTGATGAAATGGCTACCCCCATCTGAGATCAAACTCGAGGGACCTCGAACCGTGTAATGATGTGTTTCTTTAGAAACTTGCAAACCGTGTTTGCATCCGTATTTCGAGAAGGAATAGCCTCTACCCAACGACCTCACGTAATCTACAGCCAGAAGAATATACTCGAATCCTTGACTCTTTGGAAACAGGCCCATAAAGTCGATGGGCCCCATGCATCGAAAACCTCACAAAAGTGAATCGGCTGCATAGGTACCATATCTCTATGTCCACAAGTGCCCATTTTCTGACAGTCAGTACATCTCCTTACGAATGCATGGGCATTTGCAACGAGAGTAGGCCACCAAAGACTGGACTGAAGCACCTTTTGTGCTGTCCTCTTCCCTGAATGGTGTCCTCCAGCTTCGAATTTATGTCAATAAGTGAGGACACTCTGGTATTCCCTCTTGAGGAATACACCGACGCCAGACTGAATCCGCTCCTTCATGATAAAGGATTTGGATCCTCCCAATGGCAGGACTTGGCTTTCGTGAGGAAAGTCTCAAGTCTCTGCCTTGACCAACCTTGTGGGACTTTCTTAGCAACAAGAAAGTTCACAATGTCAGCATACCACGGGAGCGAGGTGACAATAAGAATCACCTCATCTGGAAAAGTCTCCGTGATGGATGCATCAAACTCAGAAGTCTCGGGGAGTTCTGTTGATACGAAAAAAATTGGAGGTTTTGAATTTTTTTATTTTATTTCTGGCAACGATGCCATTTTGTTTGTCATTGAAAAATTTGGGGATTTTGAATTTTTTATTTTATTTCCCAGCAACGGCGCGATTTTATTGACACGAAAATATCGAGGGTATCGGATAATTAATGGTAAAAATAAACAGGTTGTTGTCGTCGTTATTGATGAGTAGAAAGAACCGAGAGACTAAGGGAGATAGTTATCAACGGTCGTTGCGACCTCAACCTCTCGACTCGTACTCACAAGAAAAATATAGAACCACCAAAGTAGAAGATAAAACAATAAAATCAAACAGCGGTCCTCGCTAGTTTATTAACCTGGTATGGGTCGGACTCAAGGAGCACGGGATGGCCTTACGACCTAGGAAGTAGTCAAAATCAAAAATAAAGAATAAAATATTTTTGGTGGATTTTAATTGTTTTTAATTTTTTGGAATTTTTATTATAAGGAAAATATAAGAAAATGATAAATAAGCAAATTCAACAATTTATAAAAACACTCAAAAATGCACAGAAAATTTAAATAAAATTTGTTTTTATGTTTTTTATTTTTTTGGTAATTTTCTGGAGATTTTTCAATTTTTAGTTGATTTCTAAAAATGGAGAAAGTGGAAAAACAGTGGGTTATTGTGCAGCTAGACTTGAAAGACCAATTAAAAATATATAATTGGTCTATAAAAATCGGGAGAAAATTTTTTATGAAAAATATATACAAAAACTAAGCTACAGAAAAAGAGTTTATTTTTTGAATTTTAGTAGATTTTTTAACAACTTTTTATAAGATTTTTAGGGTTTTTTTAATATTTATATGTTTTATAATCCAAATAGCACAAAATTGGACAGAAGCTAGAAAACCACTAAACTAACAATCCCTATTTTTTTAGAATTTTTAGAAAAGTTTTTATATTTTTTCTTTGATTTTCTTTTTCAAACAGTAGTAAAAATACGTGTTTTGAATTTTTACAAATAGTAAAAGCCACAAAAATGTCCCAAAAAAATAGTGAAATTTTTACACAGTGGCAGGAGCCACGTGTCCAAATTTCACTTGATTTGGAGATTATTTGCTATTTTTATCAAACTGATAAAAGAGATACAGCACACATGGACCTAAATGTAAGAAAACATAGTTCCAGGGCCTACACATGCGAAAACTTAAGGTATAAAGTGTAAAATTCCCAAACAATCAGCACATGTTAAAATTAATCCACGCACAGGGTATACCTGCAAATATGGAACTAGAGATTCATTTCATAACATAGTAGAAAACCCGAGCCCATACATGCAATTTGTCCAAAGTATCACGTGACGAAGCACATGTCGCACACAGGCAGGGACGAAATGCAAATAGATAAAACTAGAGGTCCATATGTGCTAATAGTCCAAGAGTGCAAACTTATTTACTAGACTAAACAAAAATTACTAAAAGCTGCAGGGGTATGGGCGCAATTACCCAGCCGAGGCGCGTGCGTGTCAGATGTAGCGAGGCGAATGGATGATGAGTGGACGGCCCTGCTGACGCCGTCTAGACAATCCAATGGTGATGGTGCGATGGCAAACGTGGGAGGAATGTGACCGTTAGATCAAGGATCTAACGACCTAACATGGCAGGAGCACGGATGGTGGAGATGCGAACTGGTGCGGCGGGGGCGATCCAACGGCTGAAAGAGGCTGAGGAAGAACACCTCCCATACAAGTTTCCCCGACGCTCCAGAGACGATCCAGATGCCGATGGACGATCGGACAGGGGGGTTTTCCTCGTGATGACACTCCGCGTCGGTTGGTGGACTCTGTTGAAGCTTCCGACGGTCAGATCCTCCGGAGAAGGAGTAGCGACCTGGAGCAGCTCCGGCAAAGGAATGGAAGCGTGACCAAGGGGGAACCAGCTCTTATTCACCTGCAAAACAAATCTCTCGCTCGGAGGAGCACTCTGGCGGGGGTTATTGGCCAAAAGGGAAAAAGAAGTGTCGTGAATGATCGAAAGGGGGTTCTGACGTATGTGAGAGATAGATTCCAGCTCAACCTGAGCTTGGATGGCTCAGTTCGAGGTGATTAGGTCGCATATGGAGGGTGACGATGAGTCGGAGCAGTGATCGGTACGGATAGGATGGACTGGCGGAGATCCGGCCACGAGGGCGGAGCTGGCGGAGCAGAGATACAAAAAGCGGGAATGGACGATGCTAAAGAAAGCTAGCGGAACTACCTGATGAACGTGGTCGACTGTGTTGGAGCTAACAGAGCTCTTGGGATCTTTTCCTCGATGGCTCGTCGGGGCCAGAGGCTCGAGCTCGCTCGACGGCGGAGCACGGGGGCGCAAGTCGCCAGATTAGTGGTTGCAGCCCACGAAACCTCGTTGTGACTCTCTCCTCCGATAGCTGTCACTCTAGGGAGAGGAATGGAGCTCCTGGGAGACGAAGGTGATAGCCAAAGATGAGTGAAAAGTGCGGCGGAGCTCGGCTAAATAGTGGTAGGGGTCCGGCTAAAATGGAGTCGGGCAGGACACGATGGTGCACATATCCCTAGAATTATCATTTTGCGAGGGTCTCGGATGAAGGATCTTTAAATGGAGCCTAGGGTTTTAGGATATGGATATCGGATCAGCTCGTAAAAAATCTAAGAAATCGGGTCGGGGCGCAGGGATCTGGGTCGAGTGGGTCCAGGGGGGGTTGACCGGGGGTCAACATCCCCCGTGGACCAATCAGAAGCCGCCATTTATTAAAATTTTGAAAATCCATTTTAAATTTAGTAAATGATTTTATTTCAAAAAAGTTTAAACATGAAATAATTATTATTTTTGAAAGTATTTTTTGTGATTTTTATTATTTTTTTGAAAAATAAATAATGTATTTACAATATATTATTATATATAGGTATATACACACATGTATTTTTTATTTTTATTTTTTAATTATTTATTTTTGTATAATTGTTCCAATTTTATTTTTTTATTTACAACATAAAATTTGGAATAAAAAGATATTTTTAATTTTATTTTTATGATTTATTTACATTAGCTAAATAAATAGATTTATATACATATGTATATGGTATATATACAAGGTGGAAAATGATTTTTATTATTTTTCTTTTATTTTGATTTTTATGATTTTTATTTTATTTTTATGAATTTGTACAAGGTGCTAAAAACATTTTTTTTTCATTTTTTTGAGGAAAATAAAATTATTTATATATAGGTGTATGTACAAGCATGATAGACCTTATCTCTATCTACTTGGATTCTTTTGCAGTCAGGCCCATGCTGAGCCCTCCCTTGGGATTAAGGTCGCTCACATATTTATTCTAAATATTTCCCTCTTTTTCTTTTATTTCTTTATTCTTTTATTTTTTGCACAAAACCATGCTAATTATTGCTATTTACACAATGCATGCATTTTAGTAATTTTATTCTATTTACACATATCTACATGGTGTTTTGCAAAGGTTCTGTAGCTAAAATAAAAGAATAAAGAGTGATGAATGAGGATTCATCACCCTCTATACTAACTTTTTCTAGTCCCTTAGCAAACACTTATTTGAAAAGGAAGTAAAAAAGAAAGGAAAAAGAAAAGAGGAGAAATGCATGAATCAATGCTGATTATTAAACTTGCCTTCATTAAATTTGAAATATGGAGCTCGGTCAGATCTTTGTATCATTAATGTGTCAGAACCTTATTTGGACTTGGGTTTAAAACTTAACAGCCTCTAAGATCCACTAATCTATAGTCAAGACTCCTCTATAATCCAGATCAGAACAAGTCTACATACACAAACCCTGAAGATCATGAATCTTTCCTTGTACATTGTAAGTGAGGTATAAGCTCTCCACCTCAGAAGTAGCAAAATGACAATCCTCCCCAATAATGTAACCCTATGACCCTAGTCTGGCCACTCTTTCCTTGAGGAGTGGGGTATTCCTTCTAAGTTCAAGTTCAACCGGCTCAAGAAGAGGGGGAAGAAGAGAATGGACCATGGCCAGTGTAGCCATGTATCCCTGGGAGCTCAACCGGTGTAGCTTAGTCTCCCTGCTGCAAGCTACATAAGATGGAACATGAGTCTCAAGCTTTGCTTATTGCACTATATACACTCCGGTGGGATTATCATTTTCTCTCAGACCCACCACTTTTTTGGAGTTCTTTTCTTTTTGCATTTTTTGATGTGCATCTATACAACATATCTACAAAGTGCAACATATATACATAAGAAGTTTTTCTCTTGAGCTAGCAGACTCCCTCTTTTGAAGCATTATTGCAACCCACAAATCCTGTCGTTAGACCTCATGGCAACCAGACCAAGTTGAGATGCACTTCCTTCACTATAAGAAGAAGAGAGGTTCCCACCTAGATGTACTACCCTCATATGCTACCCCAAGTCAAGGAACACTGCCTCCTCACCACCTCATCCATAGAGAGCTCGGTGTAAAGTGCAGGTCCAAGTCAAAGCCATTGTCTATATGAGTCATGTGTGTGCTGTTAAGTGCTCTACTTAGGCTCATCGAGATGACATATGATCATAACCTAGTGGACACAAAGAATTAAGTCACCATGGACCTGAAAAGTCTCAACCCTAAGCCCTATAAGGTTCCTCTTATAATTAGGTGGATTAAGATCTTAATCAAGCTCCAATTTTCTAATTTAATTCCAGGCTAGTTAAATGTCAACTATGATCGAGGAAAAATTGGTATAAATATTCACAAAGATGTTATTTACAAATATTTACAAATGTGCAAAATTTTTGAAAAATGTTTTGAAAACATGGATGTATGCATGAATGCAAGTTTTGCAAAATATTTACAAAAATTTACCACAAGGTTTTCGCAAACTTTTGATTTTCAGAACATTTTACAAAAATTTTGTACTATATACATAATTTTGATATGAAAATATTTACAAGCTATTTACACAAAGATATTTACAAACATTTTACAAAAAATAATTTGTACAATTAGCTATGTTTATGCAATAAAAGAATTTTATTTACAAGAAATTTTTTTAATTTTTATGGATTTTTGGGTTTTAGCCATTTTTATTTATTAACACACTCACATAAAGTACGAGTTATGGCTAAAATATATATGGAATATATACACACCCCCTATACTTAGCTCGAACTCTGTCCTCAGAGTCAAGAGCGATGAAGAAGACATAAACTCGTGCTTAGTATCGGGAAGTGAAAGGAAGGCTATATACAAAAGACGAATAAAAGAATAGAAATGCAAGAGGATTTCGGGGTTTCTCCACTATACTTAGGATCAAATAATCCTAAGTATAACAGTCTGTACACAAAGGGAAATCCGAGTAAGAATGATGTACAGGGTCTACCCCCCCTATACTTAAGGTGAAATATCCCTAAGTATAGGCAGCAAAATAGGGGTAGAAAGAATCAATAGAATACCTGAGAGTCCTACACCCCCCATACTTAGGGTAAAGTACACCCTAAGTATAGCATAATCATAAGATGAGAAAAGGGGTGTGGGACTAAAGAATAGAGTGATATGGACAACTAGATCTATATAAGTTGGAAGAACAGTGATAATCAGGCGTGAGATGCAATAGATGTGAGTCAAGAGACCACATCTCACGCAAAGTGAATCAGGGCAACATCAACGACCTGCGATTCATGATCTAGATATGGCTTGAGCTGCTGGCCGTTCACTCGAAAGGTAACATCAGAAGACAACTTAGATATATCAATACTCCCATTGTCATGTGCCTTTCTAACCAAATACGGTCCCTTCCATTTGCTCTGTAGCTTCCCTGGAAATAGACGAAGCCTAGCATCAAACAACCATATTATCTGTCCTGGCTCAAACTGCTTGTGGTTGATATGAGAATCATGCCACTCCTTCACTCTCTATTTATAATGTTGGATGTTTGAAAAGGAGGTCTCACGAAGCTCCTCTAGGGCTGCTAACTCTGCCCTCCTCTGATGTCCTACACTCTCTGGATCCAAAGTATATATGTAACAGCCCAAAGTGACCTATGTCTCATCTCAACAGGTAAATGGCAGGGCTTGCCATAAACGAGGCGAAAGGGAGATGTACCCAAAGGAGTCTCGAAAGACGTCTTATATGCCCATAAGACCGAGTCCAAAAGCTTTGACCAATCCTTTCGGTCAGGGCGGATGACTTTCTACACTATAGTCTTGATCTCCCTGTTCGACACTTCAGCAAGACCATTCGTCTGAGGGTGGTATGGAGTGGCTACTCGATGGTCTAAGCTGAACTCGCTAGCAAGGGCTTTTACCTTGTTGTTGACAAAATGATACCCCCCGTCAGATATCAATACTCGAGGGACCCCGAACCGTGAAATGATATTCATGATAAAGGATGGGATCCTCCCAGTGGTAGAACTTGGCCTTCGCGAGGAAGGTCTCAAGTCTCTGCCTGGGCCAATCATGTGGGACTTTCTTGGCGACAAGAAAGTTCACAATATCGGCGTACCACAGGAGAGAGGCGATAGCAAGGATCGCCTCATCTGG
Organism: Ottelia alismoides; assembly: GCA_037367405.1. Classification (NCBI taxonomy): domain Eukaryota; kingdom Viridiplantae; phylum Streptophyta; class Magnoliopsida; order Alismatales; family Hydrocharitaceae; genus Ottelia; species Ottelia alismoides. The sequence continues at coordinate 33,121 of JAZKJV010000079.1, forward strand.
GAAGGTCTCACAAATAGGCTCAGTCTGCTCAGAATCCTCAAGATACTCTAATCAGGAGAGATGATCCGCCACCACATTATTGACTCCAGGATTATCCTTAATCTCTATATCAAACTCCTGGAGTAGACGGATCCATCTGGTCAGTCTGGCTTTGGCATCCTTCTTTGCCATGAGGTACCTGATGGCGGTATGATCAGTGTAGATGGTCACTCTAGATCCAATGATGTAAGATCTGAACTTATCTAGGGTGAAAACTACGGCTAGCATCTCCTTCTCAGCGACTGTATAGTTCCGCTGGGCGGCATCCAATGTATGGCTAGCATAGTGAATAGCAAATGGGACTCCATCCCTCCTCTGTTCCAGCACGGCCCCCACGGCAAAATCGGAGGCGTCCATCATGATCTCGAATGGTAGAGACCAATCCGGCGGCTGTAGGATAGGAGCCTCGACAACTAGACTCTTGAGAGTCTCAAATGACACTAGACACTTATCATCCATAATGAACTCGGTGTCTTTCGTCAGCAGATCAGTCAACGGTCATGCAATCCAGCTGAAATCATGAATGAATCGTCGGTAGAAACCGACGTGCCCCAGAAAAGACCGTAACTGCCGTAAATTGGACGGTGGACTGAGTTTCCTAATGATATCCACCTTGTCTGGATCAACCTCTATGCCCCTGTTGGAGATTATATGGCCAAGCACCATCCCTTGAGTCACCATAAAGTAACTCTTCTCCCAAGAAAGCACCAGGTGCACCTCAATACATCGTTGGAGGACGCGGTCTAGGTAGCCAAGACAAGAGTCGAATCCGTCGTCGCAGACCAAAAAGTCGTCCATGAAGACCTCCAAGCACTCCCCTACCATGTCCAAAAAGATGGACAACATGCACCTCTGGAATGTCGCCGGAGCGTTGCACAATCCAAAGGGCATCCGTCTGAAAGCATACGTCCCGAAGGGACAGGTAAAGGTAGTCTTGTCTTGGTCCTCTGGCGCAATTGCCACCTGGTTGTAACCGGAGTACCCATCCAAGAAACAGTAATGGCTCTTCCCTGCCAGTCTCTCAATGATATGATCATTAAAGGGCAGGGGGAAATGATCCTTCTTGGCGGTCTGGTTGAGTCGTCTGTAATCCATGCAGACCCGCCAAGAAGTGGGTACTCGGGTAGCGATCTCCTCTCCAGACTCACTAACAACTTTAGTGATTCCCATCTTCTTGGGCACCACAGGCAATGGACTAACCCACTTGGAGTCGGAGATGGGGTAGATAAAATCAGCGCTCCACCATTTCGAGATCTCCTTCATGACAACATCTCGAAGGTTCGAGTTCAACCGCCACTAGAACTCACACGACAGCTTCGTGTCCTCCTCGATATAGATATGGTGGGAGCACATGGCTGGACTTATCCCCTGGAGATCGGCTACACTCCATCCTATCACCTTGCAGTTCTTTTCAAGAACCCCCATCAGACGGCTTTCCTGCTCTCCAGTCAAATCCGCTGAGATAATGACTGGGTACATCTCATGCTCACCCGCAAGGAACCTATACTTCAGCGACAACGATAGCAACTTCAGCTATGGACAAGTAGGTGCTGGCAAATCTGACATATGAAAGGTCTGAGTGAATGCTGCCAAATCTGCATGGGAGAATGAGAACTCTCGCTAACAATCTGTATCTGGAAAAAGCTGCTCTGCTGGACTGTCTCTACTCAGCACAGAGTCAACCTCCTCCCTAGTTGTAGGCTCAATGGAAGTCAGACACGATATCAAATCATCGAACTCTTCCCCAATCAATATCTGACTCTGAGGGATCTGTATCATACTCATAAAAATCTGTCTCGCGGTCAGAATTTGGCTCTGCTGCCTGAGATGTATCCTGGACCAGGAATGCGCTCTCCAAGCTCTCCTCTGCTGGTGTCTCTGCATCAGCAAACTCTAAAGGTGAGAGGATGGCCTGTGCGACTGGATCTGCCCAAACTGCCTCGTTATATGTGATCACAAAATCGCAGTCCTGGTGGATGTCTTGCCCTGCCTCTGTCATCTGCTCTGAATCGGTAGTCGTCTCTGAGCAAGCTGAATCTCTGGCTCTAGTCTCCTCGACCGTCTCTACTTGTATACTCTTGCCCTCGACGCGAAAGTACACCTTCCCGCTATCTTGGTCGGACACTGCCTTGGCTGTGGCCAAGAACGGGCATCCTAGAATGATCGGGGTATCGGTCATGGATTCACGGATCTCCATGTTCAACACAACGAAGTCCACGGAGAATTTCAGGCCCTGAATCGTGACGACAATGTCCTTCAGCAACCCCTTCGGTCTCTTGACAGATCGATCAGCAAACTAAAGGACTGTCCTGCTCCGTCGGAGAGTGCCCAACTCGAAGCGGTCGAGAAGGGCTGTCGGAAGTAGGTTGATCGGAGAACCGCTGTCTAATAGAGTGCGATCTAACCTCTGCTCATGGATGTGGCATCTAACATACGTGGCTCCTGCATCTGGCCTCTTGGTTGGCAGACGGTTCTGTATCACGAAACAAGTGGCTCTAGTAAGCACATGGATCTCAGACTGATGGTTCCTCCTCTTCCTCCTAACGGTGGTCTTGTCTCTGAGTGATCTCTGGAGTAGAGGGATGTTCTCCAAGGCCTCCTGAAGAGTCAGTTGTATATGGAATCTATCTATCATCTGATGGATGAACTCTATCTGGTGATTCTTTTTCTTATTTTCTATTTTCTTCCCCTTTGCCATATGAAGTGCTCGTGGAAAGGGGATCACAGGGTCCTTCTCAGATGAAGGACTAGGAGAGGGCCTGGCATGCTCATGAACAACAGAATCCACACAAATATCATCAATCAACACATGTGGATCTGAAAATAACAAACCCTTTCCTTTATTTCCAGAAACGTCCTGAGATACATGTATAGACGGAAAGACAACAGGACTAGCAGAAGTAGAAATGGTGGCCTCAGTACCACCCTCGGCATGTGGACTCGCGACATCAGTACCGCGCTCTGGCTCGCCAACTGTAGTGGCCTCAGTACCACCTCCTCTCTCTGGTGAAGCGACGACCTCAGTACCGTCGGCTGGATCAACATCCATGGTGGCGTCAGCACCACCGTCATCATCTCTCGCGGCGTCAGTACTGCGCTACTCCTCGCCTGGCACTCCTGAAGTGGCGTGGGAATGTCGCTCAAGCGAAGCGCTTCCTGCTGGCATCCTACCGCTCCTAAGTGTAACAAAATCAAATTCAAACATGTATGCAAACATATCACCAAGGGAAGCACTAGGAGTGGTAATCTCAGTGAACTCTACCTGCTCAGACTTCCTCTTCAGATTATTCGGGTACGGCTCAATCTGGGTAGGAATGGCGGCCTTCCTTCTCACAATCTCCCGCATCTCCTGGCGGAACTCATCCATCTCCTGTCTAAAGGTAGCCTGCTGCTCGGTCATGAGACGGGCTAGATCATCCAAGGCATGGTTCTCATAGGTCGTCCCATGAGAACCTGATGGGTGGCCTCGCTGGTAGTGAGGCTGTTGCGGCTGGTGCGGGTGAGAGGGGTACTATGGATGATACTGCTGAGGCTGCTCTCACCTCCAAGGTTGTCCTTGCTGATAGGGACGAGGAACATACTACTACTGTGGATGGGATGACTGCTGCTGGGGTACTGGGGGCTGCTGGTGCTGCTCTCGCTGATGGCCGTACTGGCCACCCTGAATTGGAGGTTGCTGCTGGGAACTGGTGCCTCCGGCCGACCAGCGGAATCCGGGATGGTCTCGTCGGATACCGGGTCGGGGGCGGTCGTACCAAATCCCATTGACATCCATCAATGGCTCTGGCTCGTAGGAGGGTGGTAGGAGTACTGCCAGGGGCTGATCTGGCTGGTAGACCACCATCTGAGTGTCTGGGGATGGTGGTGACTGGTAGTACGGTTGTGGCTGCTGGTATGGCTTCGCCTGTACAAGGTGAACCTATCTAGGCTGACTGGAGCGTTGGGACGAGCTACCATTGCTGCTCGGATCTCCTCGTGCCTGAAGACATGGCTGAAAAGCTGTCTGTGCCTCCTGGAGACACATGAGCTGTGCCTTCAGGTCACTCAGCATCTGTGCCATCTGATCCATCTACGATATGCCCTGGCACTGCTTCTTCTCTATCAACTCGATCCGGTCTAGCTTCTCGTTGATGATGCCCATGTTTGCGGCTGTGGACTCAGCCTGTGCAGCTGCCATGGACGAAGAGGAAGGACCGACATCGACCCGTGCGATCCTCTGAAACTACACGGTCTGTGGCTGTGGGCGTCCCTGAGTGTAGAGTCAGGTCTGGGACATCACTGTATAGTTCTCGGCCATCTCCTCGTAGATGGCCCACACCTGATCCTCATCCTTGGTGAAGTATGAACCACCACAAGAAGCATTCACTGGGCCCTGCAGCTCTGGTGTCAACTCACAGAAGAAGCTCTGAACTAAGTTCGGCTTCGAAATGTCGTGGTGCATGCATCTATCTGTAAGCTTTCTGAACCTCTCCCATGCCTCGTGAAACTGCTTGTTGGGGAGCATGGAGAAGTTGTTGATCAGGGCCCTCGCTGCATTGGTCCGCCTGAGTGGATAGTACTTGTTCAAGTACTCGGTGCAGAGCTGCTCCCTAAGTGTATACGAATCTCCCTAAGTGCTTCAGCTAGTTGGCTGCTCTGTCTACCAGGGAGAAAGGAAAAGCAATCATCCTGATGGTGTCCTCGTCCACCTGACGATCATGGACTGTACTGCAGATCATCTCGAACTCCTGGAGATGTAGATGGGGCTCCTCAGTGGCGAGCCGGTGGAAGCAGGGAAGGATCTGAAGTGTCTGTGGGGGGAACTTGAAGTTCCCCACGATCGCCGGAAGCACTACCCACCGGTGTGTCAACATCGATCTGGGGTTGTGCAACTCCCGCATCGGTCTGGCTCCTGCTGTTGCGGCTGCTGCTGTGGCTGTTGTTACCGGCTCATCGGGTATTTGTGGTCCGTCTCCCCCGGGCTCGCGCTGATCACGGTCGGCTCTCATCAACTCCATCTCTCTCCTCATCTCAATCATGAATGCCCCCTAATCCCTAATCTACTGCTGCATCATCTCGAGAGAGGCGATCAGGGTGCTGTTGATCGCACCCTGGTCCAGGACGTAAGTCTGCTTTGGTCGGAGACCTCTAGTGCGGTCATCGCTGCTGCCAGCCATGGTCTCTACAAAGGCAAAAGATCTAAACGCATGTACCGAAATAGCATCTGTCTGCTATCTTGCATCTGGTACCGGTAACTCAGGAGTAGAAGAAGGGTGGTCAAGGGGGAACAGGGCAAAATTGAACTCGAGTTCGGAGAGCGGGTCTCGGCTCTCACGAACCAACCTAGATGAACGGGCTGGAGTGATAAAAAGTGGTGCAGCCAGAGGCTACCTAAGAGACCTCCTGCCCATCATCTTGATCTGGCGAGTCCGGCGGATGAGATCTGAAAAACAAACAAGATGAGCAAACAAACCCCGGGTTCACCTACTCCACGCTGAGCTGAAGACCGTAAGAGCTCGGTCAATTATTTTGTCAAATTTATTTAGGTGATCATGTCAGGATATCAAATGGTTATGTGACCTGATAGGAATCCAATCCGCCTACCAGACTGTCCCGTATAAAAGGCCGGTAGTCTGATCGGGGCTCGGATGTGGCTTAAGCCTAGTATGCGGGTCACTCTCTCGCGCATCCAAACCAGATAATGAGGGGGTTGCTCTCCCCAAGACATATTTTTAAGTAAGGTGTCTTTTAGGGTCAAGTGTATTTAGCAGTCCCAATTTTATAGTTTTTGTTTTTAGGTATTTTTCAGATCAAACAACGCCTAACGAATTTTTCAATTCTTATGGTTATTTAAGTCCGAAAATAGGGGGAGAAGACAAAAAAGCTGATGCACGAGAAATCAATGTTGCATGCAGAGTAAGAAATGCGTACCTGACTCCAGCAGTCCACATGCAGGATAATCTGTGCATAAAATAAAAGATTGGAAATAAACTACCTATATGATGCATGAGGAAATCTGGCCCTAACGAAGCAATTTCTACATGTAAAGAACCATTGACTAACGGGTCAATAGGAGGGGTCAGTGCCCGGTCTCGGATGCCGATCGGTGCCCGCCACAATAGGTCCTTCCAACATTATATATGACCTCTAGTGGCTCGGGACCCCTCAAGTGACCAGGTTAGCCTTTTCTTTATTAATTTTATTTAGGTCCAATTACGCTCATATAGGCACAGGCAGATATTAAGTGTTTAGATCCTAATTATTGCAGCGCAATCACAAAAAATCCTAAGCTAGGGCTAAAATCACGTAAATCAAATAAGCAGTAAATAAACGGTCAGAAAACAAAACTGGCGAAAATCGCGGTGAGGTCCCCCGAGCACACAGATGCTTGGTGAAACAGACCCGATATCACTCAAGTGTCCAAGTGTCTGTCCCTGTATTATTACAATAAAATATCTGCTGAAAAATTCATCAAAACTAAACTAAACTAAACTATGGCTAATTCCCGCGGCTATTCCGCGGCTCTCGCACTTCGGTTCTCCTCCTCACGCTCTCCTGCGGCTTCATACAGAAGGAAGCCACCTCAGAATCCCGCAATTGCTTCGGCTTCTGAAAAAGCTGCCTCGATCCTCGGGCCCTCGCAAGAAACATAAACAGAAGTGTGTCAGTCCAGATTATTATAAAAATAAACAGGACAAATAAAATAAAACAAGATATATGCAAAAATAGAAATAAACACACAAAACAAACAAAAACAAAATAAAAGAAAAGAAAAGAAAAGAAAATAAATTGAAAACAAAAGAGAAACAAAAAGCCGCGAAAAGCCGCGGAGAAAGCCACGGAAAACAAAACTGAACAAAAGTAAAAAAACGACGACTACTAAGTCGTGCTCCTCGACAACAACGCCATTTTGATGAGCCGAAAGAACCGAGAGACTAAGGGAGATAGGTATCAATGGTCGTTGCGACCTCAACCTCTCAACTCGGACTCAATAAGAAAAATATAGAACCATTAAAGCAGAAGATAAAACAATAAAATCAGACAGCGGTCCTCGCTAGTTTATTAACCTGGTATAGCGAATAGGGTCGGACTCAAGGAGCACGAGATGGCCTTACGACCTACGAAGTAGTCAAAATCGAAAATAAAGAATAAAATATTTTTTGGTGTATTTTAATTGTTTTTAATTTTTATTGGAATTTTTAATTATAAGGAAAATATAAGAAAATGATAAACAAGCAAATTCAACAATTTATTTAAACACTAAAAAATGCACAGAAAATTTAAATAAAATTGTTTTTATGTTTTTTTTATGTTTTTAACTGTTTTTGGTAATTTTCTGCAGATTTTTCATTTTTTAGTTGATTTTCTAAAAATGGAGAATGAGGACAACAGTGGGTTACTGTGCATCCAGACTTGAAAGACCAATTAAAAATATATAATTGGTCTATAATCTGAAGACAATTTTATGAAATATATATACAAAACTAAGCTAAAGAAAAAGAGTTTGCATTTTTTTAATTTTATAGAATTTTTAATGATTTTTATAAGAATTTAGGCTTTTCCATTTTATAGGTTTTATAAATCCAAATAGCACAAAATTGGACAGAAGCTAGAAAACCACTAAACTAACAATCCCTATTTTTTTAGAATTTTTAGAAAATTTTTTATATTTTCCTTTGATTTTCTTTTTCAAACAGTAGTAAAAATACGTGTTTTTGAATTTTACAAATAGTAAAAAGCCACAAAAATGTCCCAAAATATAGTGAAATTTTTATATAGTGGCAGGAGCCACGTGTCCAAATTTCACTTGATTTAGCGTTTATTTGCTATTTTATCCAACTAATAAAAGAGCTACAGCACACAGGGACCTAAATGTAAGAAAACATAGTTCCAGGGGCCTAACTGTAACACGTGCGAAAAACTTAAGGTATAAAGTGTAAAATTCCCAAACATCCAGCACATGTTAAATTTAATCCACGCATAGGGGTATAACTGCAAATATGGAAACTAAAGATTCATTTCATAACATAGCAGAAAACCCGAGCCCATACATGCAATTTGTCCAAAGTATCACGTGACGAAGCACATGTCTCACACATGCAGGGACGAAAATGCAAATAGATAAAACTAGAGGTCCATATGTGCTAATAGTCCAAGAGTGCAAACTTATTTACTAGACTAAACAAGAATTACTAAAAGCTGCAAGGGTATGGGCGCAATTACCCAGCCGAGGCGCGTGAGGGGCGCTTGCGTGCCAGATGTAGCGAGGCGAATGGCTGATGATGGACGGCCCTGCTGACGCCGTTTGGATGATCCAACGGTGATGGCACGATGGCGAACGTGGGAGGAACGTAACCGTTAGATCAGGGATCTAACAGCCAGACATGGCAGAGCACGGACGGTGGAGATGCGAACTGGTGCGACGAGGCGATCCAACGGCTGAAAGAGGCTGAGGAAGAACACCTCCCAGACGAGTTTCCTCGGTGCTCCGGAGACGATCCAGATGGCCGATAGACGATCGGATAGGGGGGTCTTCCTCACGATGACACTCCGCGTCGGTTGGTGGACTCCGTTGAAGCTTCCAACGGTCGAATCCTCCGGCGAAGGAGTAACGACCCGAGCAGCTTCGGCGAAGGAATGGAAGCGTGACCAAGGAGGGTACATGCTCTTATTCACCTGCAAAACAAAGCTCTCGCTCGGAGGAGCACTCCGGCAGGGGTTATTGGCCAAAAGGGAAAAAGAAGCGTCGCGAATGATCGAAGGGGGGTTCCGGCATACGTGAGAGATGGAACCAAGCTCGACATGAGCTTGGATGGCTCGGTTTGAGGTGATCAGGTCACGTATGGAGGGTGACGATGAGTCGGAGCAATGATCGGTATGGGTAGGATGGACTGGCGGAGCTCCGGCCATGAGGGCAGAGCTGGCGGAGCTGAGATACAAAAAGCGGAAATGGACGATGCTGAAGAACCTAATGGGACTACCTGATGAACGTGGTCGACTGTGTTGGAGCTGACGGAGCTCTTGGGATCTTTGACTCGATGGCTCGTCGGGGCCAGAGGCTCGAGCTCGCTCGACGGTGGAGCACGGTGGCGCAAGTCACCGGATCAGTGGCTGCAGCCCACGGAACCTCGCTGCGACACTCTCCTCCGATAGCTGTCACTCTAGGGAGAGGAATGGAGCTCTTGGGAGACGAAGGTGATAGCTAAAGATGAGTGAAAAGTACAACGGATCTCGGCAAAATAGTGGTAGGAGTCCGGCTAAAATGGAGTCGGGCAGGGCACGATTGTGCAAGGATCCCTAGAATTATCCCTGGGCGAGGGTCTCGGATGAAGGATCTGTATATGGATCCCGGGGTTTTAGGAAATGGCGATCGGATCAGCTCGTGAAAAATCTGAGCAATCGGGTCGGGGCGCAGGGATCCGGGTCGAGTGGTCCAGGGGGGGGGGAGTTGACCGGCGGTCAACATCCCCCGTGGACCAATCAGAAGCCGCCATTTATTAAAAATTTGAAAATTCATTTTAAATTAGTAAATGATTTTATTTCGAAAAAGTTTAAACATGAAAAATGTTTGTTATTTTTCAAAGTTTTTTTGTGATTTTTATTATTTTTTTGAAAAATAAATAACTTATTTACAATATATTATTATTATATATAGGTATGTACACACATGTATTTTTTATTTTTATTTTTTTAATTATTTATTTTTGTACATTTATTCTAATTTTATATTTTATTTATTTATAACATAAAATTTGGAATAAAAAGATATTTTTATTTTATTTTTATGATTTATTTACATTAGCTATATAAATAGATCTATATACATATGTATATGGTATATATACAAGGTGGAAAATGATTTTTATTATTTTTCTTTTTATTTTGATTTTTATGATTTTTATATTATTTTTATAAATATATACAAGGTATTAAAAACATATTTTCATTTTTATTTTGAGGAAAACAATTTTTTTATATAGGTGTATGTACAAGCATGATAGACCTTATCTCAATCTACTTGGATTCTTTTGCGGTCAGGCCCATGCTGAGCCCTCCCTTGGGATTAGGTCGCTCAATATTTATTCTAAATATTTCCCTCTTTTTCTTTTATTTCTTTATTCTTTATTTTTTCACAAAAACATGCTAATTATTGCTATTTACACAATGCATGCATTTTGGTAATTTATTCTATTTACTCATATCTACATGGTGTTTTGCAAAGGTTTTGTAGCTAAAACAAAAGAATAAAGAGTGATGAATGAGGATTCATCAGTTATCCCCAAAAAATCTCGTGACAAATAAAAAATATATTTTTTGCTACTTATTAACCTATATAGCGGACATGATCGAACTCAGGGAGGATAAAAACCTGAGGGTTATTCAATTAATCGAAAATCAATGAAGAGAAAAACAAGAACTCAAAGGACAAATATCCTTGGTTTTTGTGATTTTTTATCTTTTCAATTTTTTATTTTTTTATTTCTAATTTTTTGTATATTTTCTGATTTTCAATTTTTTAGTGATTTTGATTTTGCAAAATTTTTAATTTTCAAAAACAACACAAAGCAGTATTCACAAGATTAAAAATACGCACACCAACTCTTTTTGTAATTTTTCAATTAAAAAAATACTCAGAAAAATCCAAATAAAATATTTTTTTAATTTAAAAATTTTGGAATATTTTTGAGAATTTTTGTGGAATTTTTAATTGTTTTTGTATTTTTCTAAAAATCAAACAGTGAGAAAATATGAAATGTGCACAACCTGGAGTAACTTGCAACTTAAAAATATTTTAATGCCCAAAACTCATGTAGATATTTTTAAGACAAACTAGAAGTAATTATCTACAAATAGAAACTGAAATCACTATTTTTGGATTTTTGTAAAATGTTTTGTGATTTTTAAAATATTTTTGATATTTTTCAATTTTTTTGGGTTTTATAAGTAGTCAATGCATGAAAATTGGTCAAAAATTAAAAGACAATGAAATAAAACTACCTTATTTTTTTGGAATTTTCGGAACAATATTTGAATTTTTATGAATTTTTGAATTTCAGCAAGACAAAATGACACTGTTTCTGATTTTTTTAAAAGTAATAAATGAAATCAAAATGCAATGAAAAATTTATGCTACTAATCACATCATGAGTATAAAATAATTTTTGCAAGATTTTTAGATCATAAATAACATTTATTTCATTCAAATAGAGCAAGCAAATTATTGTTCTGCAGTTCAGGGACTAAAATGTAATTTCTAAAAGTTTTGCACTGAAAATAAAAATAGATATCAAACAGAGGACACAAAATGTCAATTACCCAGTATGCATGTGCCCAGCATGTGCTTGAGGAGTTGGCAGGGGCTTATTCGTAATTTCTGAAAAATTCAGGGGTCGAAGATGCAATTGTTGCAAATATCTCTTTTTTTATTCAAAAACCCCCAATCCTAGGAAGGATTCCTTCGTTTCATCAATCACCAGGAGAGGCAACAGGGGGATGGCCGCCGCCTCCCTCCTCTTCTACCCCACACGCGTACGGGTGGTTGCGCGGTGCGCGGGCGGCTATTGGCAGCGTCGCCAAGTGCAGCGGAGGATGCTGGCGGCAACGGTTTCTTCAAGGGGTGGAGGGGCTCGGCGGGTCTGTAGGTCACCGCGGATGATGGTTCTGCATGGAGATGGACGCGGCTCGGCGTCGCGCGGAAGGCGCGCCTGGGGGAAAGAGCCGCACCGCCTCACGCGGGTGGGCGCACTGAAGATGAGACGATGTTCGGGTGTGGAGGCGCGACGATCAGGTGGCTCGAGCAACGTTTGCAAGGCGCTGGAGGGGGCCAGACGGTGATGAGATTACCGCAGGTGGCTGCGCGGTAGAGGGAAGCGCCTAGAGTGCGGCGGCTGGAAGTTGGTACGGTGTTGCCCACGCGACGGCGAAGGAGGGGGGGCGGCTTCAGGCGATCTGGCGGAGAGCGTGCGGCGGCGCTTGGTTGAGGAGAGGGGCGGCGGTGCCTGGGGGAAGCCGTCACCTTTTTTGTCTTTTTTATTTTTTTAAATCAGATATGTAATTAGCGAATAAAAAAACTTTTTTTTATTTTTTTGTAAATCTGAAAAATAAGAAAAAATGTATAAAGAAATTCTTTTTTTATTTTTTAAATCAGATATGTAAATAGTGAATTAAAAACTTTTTTTATTTTTTTTGTAAATTTGAAAAATAATAAAAAAGGATAAAGATATCCTTTTTTATTTTTTTTATTTTTTATGACATTGAAAAACAAACATTAGAGGATAAAGAAAACAAATAGCTCTTTTTTATTTTTTTATTTATTTACAAATTGGTTAATGAACGGGGATCCGTAGAAAAATGGAAGAATCGAATCCGATCTCCGGCCTCCATACGCGGCCGGAGTTGAGAGATCGTGGACGATAGAAATAGAACGCGTGGAGATCGAGAAAGTGAGATGAAAAATTGAGTCGGTGGCGGAATAAATCGTGGTGGATTTTAAGATCTAGATAAATAAAAATGGCAACGAGATAAAAATGCGAGAAATAAACTACGATTAACCTAGATAAAAATAAAAAATGTAGATCTCACCTTAGGAGTGGAAAAGGACCGTGATTGCCTCGACAAGGTCAGCTCGCTGTCACCGAACAGCTTGGAGACTAGGCAACTTCCTCGACGAAATTTTCTCTCAGAGATCGGGCTCCTCTCTCTAAAGATTGATCAAGTTGAAATGAGGGAGAAGGAGCCATATAAATAGAAAAGATGGAATGAAACTTGAATTTTCTAATTTTTTGGATAAAGAGATAAGAGAGATGAAAATTGAAATGAATTTTTGAATTTTTTGGTGGAAGAGATAAGAGAGATGAAATGATAAATGAGATAAAATAAAAGAGCGATACATTATTTTCAAAATTAACTGTTTTTTTGAATTTTTATCACTTTATTTATTTGAATTAAATTTTTATTTTTTTATTTTTTATGTTGGTTAATTAAAAATAGCAACTATATACATATACTATTGATGAATCCACATTTCATCATCTTTATTCTATCATTTTGGCCTCAAAAACCCTAGCAAATGCCTGAAAATAACATTAAATAGAGCATGTTAGCATTCATGCATGTACCTGTAAATAGTGTATAAAATACTGTAATTAAAGGCAAAATTATAGAATAAATAAAAGAAAAGAAAAAGAATAAAATATTATAAATATTTTATAACTCCAAACCCCGAGACCTATGCATCTTGATGAATAGGTTGACAAGGACTAAAGTAGGGGGAGATAAGGGTCAAATGCCTATACTTTTTAATTCATTCCTTATTCATTTTGGGACCCATTTTTGGTTCCACCTTTTATACATCAAATAAAGAAACTTTGTACATGAAAGTTGTAGATAATTAAATAAAGAAAAATACAAAATTGATTTCACTCAAAAATAATGTACAGATAAAAAGTTATGGTCTGAATAAAAATCCAGAATCCCAACTTCCCAGACCCGTATCTCACAAATGAAAACTCCAAATACATCAAACTCACCTTTAATTGTATATAGAATAAAATAAGCTATTTAATGGCGGTTTCGCATTTGGCGGAGCTACGATCTGAACGTTGAGTTTTGGAGCCTTATTGTATACCTGTACAGATTAAAATATTCAATTTATTATTTAGTCATTGTTTTTGTATTTTTATATTTTTATAATTTTGTAAATATTATTTATAATAATTATGTACATTAAAATCAAACTAAAAACCTAAATAAAATATAAAATAAAATACTTGTAATATAATACATAGGTATACTACCTATACTTATACCTATAATATTACTCTTTCTATTTTATTAAATATACAAAACACATCAATAAAATAAAATAAAAATATAATTATGTGTATAAAAGTATTTTATAATTATATAAAATAATAAACAAAATTAAATAAATTAAAATCACAAAACAAAAATAAAAGAATAAATTATATAGATATTATACCTATAAGGGGCATAAAAGTAAACTTGTAAAAATACACTTCATAAAAATAATTAAAAATCAGAATAAAATACTACATAAAATAATAAATATTTTTTATTTAATAACCTAAAATTAAATAAGTCATTTATTACTTTTAAATAATTTTTTTTAAATCTTTTTCCAGAAGTTTTTCCTGGTTGGTCCACGTGGACCAACCAGGGGACCTGGAGAGTTGACCTCAGGTCAACTCCCTGGTCATACTCCTGTAGCTGTGTCAGACTGCGTTTGACCCCTGTTTCTCCCATTTTTCAAAGTGGCCCCTTGCATCTATGCATGATGCGTCCTAAAGAACTTTTGTTCCTTGAAGAACCACCATGCACGCCCAGTGCTTGCCTTGGGGAGTGCATCGCTGCATCAATGCTAATCCCTCGTTCTTTGGAGTACCTGCACCACGACCGTCAACCCTTCAAATATGCACCCCCGAATTTCCTATCTCTTTTGATCCCTCTTCCACCACCGAACTCCTAACCTAAGTCCTTGAAGATACTCCTGGTGACAGCATGAGCTCGTCGGGTTTCTCATTGGACCAAGGCGGCGTCGAATTGAGGTGGATCCCCTTGTCGAAGTGGTCTCCGGAGCACCTTGCCCGCGCACTTTGGTGAGGCATTTCTTTCACTCTCTTGACACTTTTCTGTTGCTCTAGAATAGCTAGGAAGACTCCCCGATTCTCGCCCTTCGCTTTTCCCTTCGTAATCATTCCCTCATCGTCTTTACATCACGTTGGCCGGCTCCGAGTCTTGCCGGCTGACCTCGACTGGTCCCACGCATCAACCGAGAGCTTTTCCACCTTTCACGGAGTCGAGGCAACTTGCCCTCGACTCCTTCTCATCTTTTCTGCAGGTCTGAAACCCAACCACACATCTGGGGGGATTTGGTGCCTCGTTGGAGGAAGCTTGGAACCACCGAGCTCCGCCCTCGCAGCGGGAGGGCCCTGGCCTTCGCTTGGGCATTTTGAAGCCTCCAGACATCAGAGGAACCCTGCAGGAGTACACGGAGATGGTCGGGGACCGCTCAGGTGCACGGAGGCGCCGCCCTTTGTCGATTCAAACTCGACGGGGGCCTGTTCTTCGGGTGTTCTTGGTGGACCTCTCCACGTCGTCTGATCAAAGGCCGATTGCCCAGGATAGCAGCCACCGTAGGATCAGATCCAGCCCTTGCCGATCGATCAACTTCAGTCATCTAATCAGGGCCGTCCAGCCGAAGGGTCATCGCGCAAGGAGGGCGCTCCACGTGGCGTTAAGTAAGACCTATCAGCCGTTGGATGCGCCCCCGGTGTCGGTCATTTTGCATTCCTTCCCCGCCAGTTTTTGTAATAGTTTATTAGTAACTAAACTTTCGTGGGTTGTTTAATTGTTTTTGTAATATTTACATGCAGCCCCCTGGGCTTTTGAATATTGCGTCTAGGTCCCCCGCCCGGCGCACGTGCCTGTCACGTGCGTCTGGGCTTTTTGCGAGGGAACCCAGGAGTTTTTGTGTGTTCACTTTTAGTACCTAAACTTTCAGCTGCTGTATAAAAGTATTGGCCTTTTTGCATGTACGCCCCAGGGTTTTCAATATTCGGATATACCCCTGCCAGGCTGGTTTTTTTTGCTTGCTTGCTCTATTTATTTCATGCATCATATTAACTCCAAAAATTACCAAAAAAATCACATAGGCTCTTGTTAACTTGCAATTCCACGCCCTAGTTTTGTTTTTTATTTTTGTTGCATTTTAGCAATTATTAAAAATCAAAAATATGCATTTTAGCTACTGTTTAGCTTAGAAAATACCAAAAAAATATCAAAACACCGAGAAAAATTCCAAAAAAATCACCTACTGTATATTTTAACTTATTTTAGTGTCAGTCCAAAAATCACTAAAAATTCAAAATCAAAACCTTAAAAATTAGAAAATACCTAAAAATTAAAAAAAAATTATAAAATCATAGAAAAAGTAAAAAATAGAAACTCAAGTTCTGTAGAGTCCCTATTTTATTATCATTATTTTAAAATTAGTTTGGAAAATTTTTATGGCCGTTTGATATTTTTCATTCATATTTTACTCACAGCCAATAGCCAAGTCACTATTTTCCTTTATTTTGCCATTTAAAAATACCAAAAAGATTCTGAAAAATACCCAAAAATCACAAAAACAATAAAAAATCATAAAAAACCAAAAATATTTTATTTCTGAATTTTTGAGCATTTTTACATATTTTTATAAATATTCTAGCACCTCTTTTATTATATAGTTTATATATTCCAATATTGAAAAAGAAAATAAAAAAATATAAAATATAAAAAGAAAATAAAAATCAAAAAAATAAAAATCAAAATACGAAATTAAAAAAATAAAAAAATATAAAATATAAAATTATAAACCCACAAAAAAATCTAGATAAGCTAAGTAGTCCATTAGACCTAGGCTTTGACTTTTTGTCTATACTCTACACCTTTGTTTCCTATGTTCGACCCCTACTTGCTTGCCATTGTACATTTTTAGTAGGGTATAATAAATTCTAATCCTTGCTGTTGATTGCTTGATTAATTGTGTGGGTTAATTGTTGACAAACGGGAAAGCTTGAGTAGTCGCCTCAGCGACAGTGAGTCTGATTTGTCAGACCATTATTTAGCGGCTCTCGCATTTTCGTTTTTCAAATGGCGTCGTTGCCGAGGAGCATCGGCTTGTAGAGTACATTTGTGTCTTTTATCTGCTTAGCCATTTTTGATTATTTGTTTTTCGTGCATAATTTGTTTTGAACTGTCTGACACCTCTCTTGTTTTCTTGCGAGGGACCGTTGACCAAGGAGGATCGCCTAGGGGATCCTGCGTATCCTTGGGAGGAGGAGCCGGCTATTCTACCCTAGCCGGCAGGAGAGAGCAGGAGATCTTGAGAGAGAGAGAGATAGTTAGATTTTTTATTTTGTGAGAGAGAGTAATTTGAATTGTAATAATACATGACTTGGACACTCAGACACTTCGGGCCTAATTTCCAGGTGTTTGTTCACCTGGGGGCCCATCGCAGTTTTCTTCGTGTTTACCGCAGTCATTTTCCGGTTTTGTTTTCATTTTTCATTTCTTTTGTGGATTGAGGCCTTAGTTCTAGGCTTTTGCTTGATCGATTAGATTAGGTCCAAACACCCTAGTAATGACTGCATGTACCTATAGATCGTTTTTGGACTTAGTCTAATTAAACAATTAATCATTAATCTTCGATCTGCCGCGCCGCGAGCTCATCCCGCCAAGTGCTTCTCCTGAACTCGATGTGTCGAGAGGAGGAAGGGTGAGCCTAGACCGGACCTTAGGATTGGAGATTGGTGGATGACTTGTGGTTCTTAACGTTAGCAATTGCTTGCTTAGTACGATTTCGCTTGCATATCGTCATATAGTTTAGGTTTAAAAATTTCTGCTTTGCATCCCGTATGGAGAGAGCTGGAGGCGCTGTAAGTCCTCTTACTTAGCATTCATCATTTAGGCACAAAGGTGAGATTTCCATCTTGGTGCCGACTTGCACGGCTTTTCCGACTCTATTCTCTCTCTGTTTTTGGACAAAGTAGGAATCAAAGAAAATACAAAATCGTTAGGTGCTTGTTTGAATCTACTCAAAAGAAGCGATGACACCAAAAAAAATTTAAAAAGGGTCTGCTAAGAAAACTTTGACCTAAATAAAATTGGTAATTAGATTCATTGGTTGGGGAGAGCAACATCCTCACTTTTTTTTGGTTGCATGGGAAGGTCTCCTTCCAAGTGAGCTGAGTGCTTCGTAAGGATTAGAGCCAAAAACCCAGCTTGTAGCTGCCTTGTGTATCGCTTGGATTTCCGAAGTATTGGCGCTACTATCGTACGTAGGCGAGTAGGACTTGGTCATCATTGGTGACTCACTATTGTGTGAGCATCGACCTTGTCCGAAGTACCGAGTATAGGCCACGCCTTCACGGGTGTGTCTGTCTCACCGTCTGCGTCCGAGTAGTATCTTGCACGCTCACGGGTGATTCCGTTGCGAGCAAGATCCGAAGTATCAGTTTCGCCTATCGGCTTCCTCCCTCTTTTCTTTGGCTGAGTAGGGATCCAGGAAGGGTTACAAGGACCTTAAAAAGCGCAGGCTAGATGTTACACAGGAGGAGGACAAGTACATGAATACTTTTCCGGCAGTACTCTCGCTCCTATAGGCGCAACGCTTTAAGGACTCGTTAAAAGATAACTTCCTGAATTCAAGTTAAAAATTACAAAGATAAAAGCTGAACCTTCACGGCTTCACGTGTTGAGTTGGTGAATCCCCTTGTTTTGTGTTTGATTGCTAGTTGCTTTTAGGTCAAGATCAAAAACATCGCGCCTTTACACAAATTTTGCTCTCCCTCTAGTTGACCGTTGCTCATTGTGAGCCTTCTACTGTTTTACACTCCATTTATTTCTTGTTGACCCTCGTATCTTTTATCCACATCGATCTTCCTCTTGATCCCCGAGATGGCGACGAATGGGCAGTTTAGTTGAGACTCCATCGACACCCACATCAATTCCATTCACTCTCCCTCTCCAATAATTCAGGGTGATTCCCGAGAACCCGGTTCAGACTCCGTGGACCGATCTCCAGACTCCCTGTCTTCTTCAATAAACCGGGATCATTCTCGTCCCGAACTCTGTCTGTTCTGGATGGCAATTGATTTCACTCCTTACACATCGTCGTCCTTAACAAAATTCTGTGTTGACCTTGACACAGAACATTTCTCTTTATCTAGTGCTGCAATTCAGACTGATCGGGGCATTCTTCCATGTGCAGACTTAGAGCCCGATCACGAGCCAGCGTACCAAGCAGAATCTGAGATGGCAGGTGGAAGAGGAAAGGGACCACAACCCCCACCTGAACCTGAAGTCATTCCGGGGGAAGGGAAGTACACCACACAGAACGAGGTTAACAGTCAGCTGCTGGCTTCCATTCAAGCCATCCAGCAGCAGTTGACTAATCAAGCCCTAGCCTAGACTGCCTTCCAAGATATGCTGAACGATCTGAGGAAGAGGGCCGATGCAAGAGATGACCGCCATGAGGATGATCCAAACCAAGATCCTAATTTCAAGAAGTCAGAGATGAGTTCTCAGTAGGAGGACCCGAATTTGATGCAGTGGAAGGCAATTCCACCGTAGCCGAAGCCTCCACTAAAGGAAACATACAACCCAGGGCAGGTCGCATCACTGAGTGGATTTAGGTTCCACGTATGCATGCCCACTTCGAGCTGAAGCTGCAATTTTTGTCCCTGCTTCCCACATTCCACGGGAATACCACTGAGGAACCATATATCTTTCTCAAGAAGTTTGGCCGCATCTGTGCCACTGCTCACTACCCGGGTATTCCTCTGGGGGTAGTCAAGATGACCGCCTTTCCCTTCAGCCTTCAAGACAAGGCCCTATATTGGATCGACCATCTTGGGAAGGTCGTCACGATCTGGGAGGAGCTGAAGTCTGCATTTCTCCATAAATTCTATCCTCTCGGGCGATTGAATCAGATGCGTGCCCGTATCTCCAGTTTCTGCCAGCAGCCCCACGAGACTATCCATGAAGCGTGGGAGAGATTCAAGGATCTCCAGGAGAAGTGCCCCCACCATGAAATTCCAAAGACTAGTCTCGTGCAGTACTTCTTTGGTGGGCTATCACTTGAAAGCCAAAAGCTTGTAGATGCCACTTGCGGCGGTTCACATTTCAACAAGGACGAGGACGTGGTATGAAACGTCTTCGAGGAAATGGCTGAAGGAGAAGCCGCTCAATCCTCGTCCAGAGCATACCTGAAGATACCAACCACCATCAGCAAGCCAGTGAACATGGCTTCTCATACCGAGGACAAGGATGAGAGCTCCAACCTGAGCATCATTAGGAGCCACCTGTCTAAGGTAGATATTATTGAGAAGAGGTCACATGACTTCGAAAAACTATCCATCATTGAAAAAAGGACCCAAGGTTTGGAAAAGTTAGACCAGATTTCCCAACAGCTGGAGCAGCTCGTTCGTGCATTGAATACCAACATGTGCAACGCTGTGTCGACTTCTGCCGAGCCGAATGCTGAGAAGAAGGAACCTACAATGCAGCAGAACCCTCAGCCGACTCCACCGCAGCCCCAGCCTATTCAGCACGTGTATTACATACAGGTTCTGGAGCAGCCACCACAACCCTAGACACAGATGGTTGTATATCAACCTGAGTCTCAGCCAGCTTACTCCGAGCAGTTCTCTCCACCCCCGCCACTGATTCAGGAGATCAATGGCGTATGGAACAATGAAGCGTAGCTGACCCGTCCTCAGAGACACTCTCAGGGTCAGAACATGGGCAACATGCCCTATCACCAGCAGCAGCAGGGTGGGAGACCCTTCCATCCCTCCTACCAATACCAGCCTCCATCTCACGGTAACACCTGGAGGCAGAATTACCAGCATGGTCCTCAGCAATCCGTATATCGCGGATAAGGATACAATCAGCACCCAGCTGCTCAATACAACCAACAGAATTCACAGTACTCCTCCAACCCTCCTCCTCGTCAATTTTCTCAGGGTTACCCGTCGCAATCTCAGCCGCCATACCAACATTCTAGACCACAGCATGGGGATTCATCTGAGATTGTGCCGGTTAATCCGACCATGACCTGTTTAGAACAATTAATGAAGAACATGGCTGACATGACCTAGAAAATCGACGACCTGACGGTAGCCAAGACCGTCATACCAGCCCAGGTCGAAGCCAATCCGAACAACTTCCGACGCAAGGAGCAGGTAGCCACCAATGTCCAAACCGAATCAGGTGAATTAAATTGTTTTTTTTATCTAATGCTGTTACTCTCAGGAGCGGTAGGACACTCCCGCCATCAGCGACGACAAAGGGAAAGCATCTTGCATCTGACGGGGAATCGTCAGTCCAGCCAACACCAGGGCCAAGCAGCATTTTGGGAGCAGCACCATCATTCAGAAAATCACAAAAAATGAAGAAAATAGCAAAACACAAAAAGATAGCAGCAACCTCGGTGGAGATCGGTCAGCATTGGAGACGTCTGCACCTGCCTCACAGCCAGTTCCTGACAGGAGGAGCATTACACATGCAGTGAGTCCAACGCCAGCACATGAAGCCGAGCCTGCCATTTTTGGTCCACAAATTGTAGATGAATCTATTCCTTTTTGCCATCTACCTATACACAACAGTATGGACACTCTTTTGATTGAAATTGGTGAAGATGTTGTAAATATTCCTTTTCCAGAAGCAATGAAAAAACACAAAAAAATGAAAAATTTGAAAAATGCTTTGTCTGATCCTGCCATTATAGAAATCATCTAGAATTTGTCATCTAGAATTTGGTGTTGAATATGCCATTAATGAAAGCTCTTGAGTACGTGCCAGCTGTAAAGAAAGGATTGAAAGAGGCATGCACAACCAAGCGCAGGCTGCATCCTCACAACTCCAGAAGCAAGGGTGGCAAGTCTGAAAAGCATATCCTCACAATGGGCACCGTTAATGCCATCAGCAATCTCTCGGATAAAAAGCCAGATATGGGAGCACCTCTTGTGCGTTGTCATATGTTCAATCAGGAGTTTGAACGAACACTTCTCGACAGCGGGTCTTCTGTCAACTTGATGCCAGCCTCACTACTTACGGAATTTAAGCTAGGACCGCTCAAGCCTACAAAGATGATTCTGCAGTTTGCAGACAAGTAAGTTAAGCGACCTAGGGGCCTGTTGGAGGACGTGATAGTCACGGTTCAGGGAAAGCCATTCCCGACCAATTTTGTGGTATTAGATATGGACGTCCCCGCTCCATTGCTCCTTACCCCAATTATACTTGGAAGACCATTCCTGCAGATGTCAAACACAGTAGTGAACTATGGGACAGGAGAAATTACTTTTGGTGCTGGAAATGAAACGATTAGAGTGGAGACCCTGCCTGACGGAACACCAGCCGAACGAACACCTGCGGCATGTGCAAGAGTGATTGAATGTTCTGACGACTGTGACTTTCTAGCAGAAATTCAAGACACCAACTTGTTTTTGGAAGATAATGAGATCCATGAACTCCTCTGCCCCGAGGAGGGAGTGGATACCGCAGTCGAATTTTCCCTTATCAATCAGGATGAGGAACTCACTAATGTGTTGCAAGAGACTGTCGTGGGGGTGATGTGCTTCAAAACCAAGAGCAAATTTTTGAAGAATCTTTTGATGAAGAGGACATCATCGAGGAATTCTGTCAGGATTTGAGAGAAGAGGCAGAGCCGAGTATGGTGGACACCGAACAATTGAAAGAATCACTACCTACACTAATAGCTGAGGTCACTTCTGAAGCAGCTCAGACCCCGCCAGAACTGAAACCCTTTCCCTCCAACATGAAACATGCCTTCCTTACAGGAGGACCGAACATGTACCCGGTCATCATCAATGCACATCTGACCAAAGACCAAGAATCTCATCTGATGGAGGTTCATGAACGCAACCGCAAGGCGATAGGCTGGCGAACTTCGGATCTCCATGGGATCAATCCGTCACTCTGCTCGCATCGCATTTTTCTGGAAGAAGATTGCAGGCCCTCTCGAGAACTTCAGAGAAGATTAAATCCTAATCTGCGGGAGGTTGTTATGAAAGAGATCCAAAAGTGGTGTGATGCGGGATTCATTTATCCCATCTCCGACAGCAAATGGGTGAGCCCTCTGCATGTTGTGCCAAAGAAATCAGGGATCACCATTGTAAAGAATGACAAAGGAGAGGAGATTGCAACCAAAGTACCCACTTCTTGGCGAGTGTGCGTGGACTACAGAAGACCTAATCTTGCTACCAAGAAGGACCACTTTCTTTTGCCTTTCATCGATCAGATCTTGGAGAGATTGGCCGCGAAGGAATATTTCTGCTTCTTGGATGGCTACTCTGGGTATAATCAAGTTGCTATTGCTCCTGAAGATCAAGAGAAGACCACGTTCACTTGTCCTTTTGGTACATATGCCTTCAGACGGATGCCGTTCGGGCTTTGCAATGCCCCAGCCACATTTCAAAGGTGTATGCTTGCAGTTTTTGCCGATATGGTAGGCAATTTTCTTGAGGTCTTTATGGACAATTTTTTGGTCTACGGGGATTCATTTGACCAATGTCTGGATTATTTAGACCGAGTCTTACGGAGGTGCTGCGAAGTCAATCTTGTGCTCTCGTGGGAGAAGAGCAACTTCATGGTGACCGAAGGAATTGTTCTGGGTCAAGTTGTTTCTAAACGTGGTATGGAGGTTGACCCAACCAAGGTGGACGTAATTTCCAAACTTGAGCCACCTACAACCATCAAGCAAGTCAGGTCATTCTTGGGCTATGTCGGTTTTTACCGACGATTCATCAAAGATTTCAGACCGTTGACTGAGTTGCTAGGCAAGGAGAATGAATTCATTGTAGACGACCGTGTGCTCCTTGCCTTTAATCAGTTGAAAGAACTCATCACACAGGCCCTTGTCTTACAGCCACCGATTTGGACTCAACCTTTCGAGATAATGACCGACGCGTCAGATTATGCCATCGGAGTTGTACTTGGACAGAGAAAAGATAATGTACCATTTGCGATTCACTACGCTAGTCGAACGCTCGACGAAGCCCAGAGAAACTACACTGTCACTGAAAAGGAGCTGCTAGCGGTAGTCTTTGCCTTGGAAAAGTTCATATCCTACCTCCTTGGATCCAAAGTAATCATCTACACTGATCATTCGACCATTCAGTATTTACGGCAGAAGAAGGACGCCAAACCACGTCTCATTCTGTCACCTCGCTTCCTTGGTATGCAGACATTGTGAATTGTCTAGTGACCAAGAAAAGCCCGCAGGATTGGCCTAAGTTGAAAATATACAGATTCTTGTCTAAAATCCATTTCTACCAGTGGGAGGATCCATATTTGTTTAGTGAGGGAGCAGATTGCATCTGGAGAAGGTGCATTCCTCAGGAGGAAGTTCCAAGTGTCCTCGCTTTATGTCATGACCAAGATTCTGGAGGACATCATTCAGGCAAATGAACAACAACAAAAGTTCTTCAAAGTGGCCTCTGGTGGCCTTCATTATTCAAAGATGAAGATGATTATGTCAAGTGCTGCACTGAATGTCAGAAGATGGGCAGAACCATAGGAATGAGAGACACGATGCCTCTGAAATACATTCAGATCTCAGACATCTTCGACGCATGGGGCATCGACTTTATAGGCCTGTTTCCCAACAGTCAGGGCTATGAATATATTCTGCTTGCTGTCGATTATGTAAGTCGATAGGTGGAGGCTATTCCCGCCTGAACCGCTGACAGTAGGACTGTTTGTCGATTCTTGAGAGATCACATCATAGCACGGTTCGGGATTCCCAAGATTCTCATATCTGACGGGGGTAGTCATTTCATAAACAGAGAGGCGAAGAAGCTGACCCAAGAATTCTGCATTGAACATCGTATTGCTTCACCCTACTACCCGCAATCTAATGGCTTAGCTGAATGTTCAAATAGGGAGATCAAGACAATTTTACAGAAGCTTGTGCGTCCGGATCGCAAGAACTGGTCTCAGTTGCTTGATTCCGTTCTTTGGGCTTATAGAACAACGTATAAGTCACCCTTGGGAATGTCTCCCTACCACCTTGTGTATGGCAAGCTATGTCATTTGCCCATTGAACTCATTCACAAATCTTTATGGGCCATTAACATATGTAATTTGGACTCCAAGCAAGCAGGGAAGAACATGAAATTAGATCTGAACAGATTACTAGAATTCAGAGATTATGCATATGACAACAGCCTGATGTACAAGGAGAAGGTCAAAACATGGCATGACAAGCATATCTGCCGCAAGTCTTTCGATCCAGGTCAGAAGGTATGGTTGTTTGATGCGAAATTAAAGATCTTTCCAGGCAAATTGAAGAGTAAATGGACTGGGCCGTTTATGGTTAGGCAGGTACGTGACAACGGAAGTGTATTGATATCCAATCTGTCAGCTGACGCACAACCATTTGTAGTCAATGGACAACTTCTGAAGCCATACCCAGAACATGATACATTCATGGCTGTCGTTGACTCGATTCAAGTAATCTATAAGGATGAGCCGGATACCTCCCAAGAGGCAGAGGAAGGCAAAGTAGAGCGAAACATTTTTGAATGACTTTTCTTCTTTTCTTCATTTCAATCTCTTTTATCCTCTTCTACCGACATGATGTCATCCCTTTCATCATTGCTGCACTTAGGATGTACTTTATCCTAAGTATAGGGGGATGCGCATCCCGAGTTGTTCATATCCACTTTCATCTCTTTTCTTCTTTTCTTCTTTTCCTTTTCTATCTCTGTATCTATCAAACAGGTGTCACCCTCTTGTAGACAGTCTTCTATACTTAGGACGTACTTTGTCCTAAGTATAGGGGGTGTGCACCCCGAGTTTTCGTTTTATTCTTTTCGATCCTCTCCATTGTCTCCTCTTCTTGTCTATACTTAGGGATATTTTACCCTAAGTATAGGGGGAGACAATCTGAGTACGATCTTTTCATTCCCACCCTTGACCCTCCCTGCGTTGTGTACAGTCTGCTATACTTAGGATTATTTGATCCTAAGTATAGGGGGGGCGGTCAACTTCTCATTGGTTCATTCATTTATTCTTTAGACTTGTCTATACTTAGTACGAGTTATATCTTCTCTTTTCTCTCCGATCTATGAGGACATAGCTCAAGCTAAGTATAGGGGGGTCGTATACACTACGTATATACTTTATCCATAACTCGTACTTTCATATTTTCCTAATAAATAGGGCTAACAATTCGTTAAAATTCACTGAAATCCTTAATAAAAAGGTGTTCTGTTCCTCAAATTCTTTTTATATATACTGATTAATAAATCAGGTGAAAATGTTTTTTGAAAAATGTTTGAAAAATAGTTTGAAAAATCTTTGTGAACATCTATTGAAAACTATTTTGAAAATATTTTGTTACATGTTTTCAACCTTTATAAAAATGTGTGATTTGTAAAATTTATTTTCTTTGTGTGAAATAAAATGTTTGAAAAATGATTTACAAATGGTTTGAAAAATGGTTGCAAAAACATTTGAAAAATCTATATTTACTGCTTTGAAAACCTTTGCAAAATGAATTTCAAATGTGTGTACATGTTTGTAAAAACTATTCTGGACTATAGTTTTAAAAAATTGTGTGAAAAGCTTGTGTCAAATAAGTTTGAGGAATATATACATCACACCAAAATCAACTATATATATGTATAAAATTGATCACTTACCCTTGTAAATTCTTAAAATCCACTTCTTGTATATATAAGAAGCACTCCCGTGTACATATTTTCACCTGGTTTTCAGCCAAAATCTTTTTGTTTTCAAAATTCCCAAAAAACATTTGCAAAATTAAAATCTAAAAACATTTGAAAATTCTTTTTGAAAAAGACAAAAAAATGCATCTGCATATGCATCATCATCATCATCTTTTCAAAAATCCATAAAAATGTCAAAATCTTTGAAAAATTGCATCACAAAAATATTTTCTGCATCGCATTGCATAGCATTAGCACTTTTCGGATTGAGTTTGATAGTTGAACAAGTCTGAATAAAATCCGGAGATTGGAGCTTGATTGGACCTTAAAATCTACCTAATAACAGGAACCTTATAGGAACTGGGTTTGAGGTACTTCAGGTCTAGTTGACTTAATTCTTTGAGGATTACGAGACTTGGTTCAATGGATTCTTGACTGCCTAAGTAGAGTATTTCGTAGCACACACACGACTCTTGTCGATAATGACCTAACTTGGACACTTGCACCTTTCACATGGCTCAACTCAGTTGGAGTGGTGAGGGGATTGGATTTGCCGGTATGAGATGCACACAAGTGGAAACATTTTGTACTCCTCTAGGGAGGGAAGTGCACCCCAACCCATCCAGTGATAAGGAAGTCCAAGGACAGGAGGCTGTGGGTTGCGATAATGCTTCAAAAGAGGGATAGTCTACTGGCTCAAGAGGAAAAACTCCTTATGTAAATGCTGCTGTGAATAATATTAAAAAAATGTTCAGGCATGTACAAAAATAAAAAGCCTGCAGAGTTTGTACAAATGTTGTAAAGCCAATAAGCAAGCTCGAGTTCCAAAGTCAAATATGTGAGCCTGTAGCTGGATGACTTGACTACACTGGTCTTGCATACTAGGATAGGTAGTTACACTGGCTACCGTTCGTTCTTCTCTTCACCCCCTCCTCTTGAGCTGGTTGTCACTTGAACTTAGAAGGGAATACCCCGCTCCTCGAGGATGGAGTTGTTAGATTGGGGAATCATTGGGTTGTCGTACTGGAGAAGTCAGTTTCTTTGCCATGCTAGTTGGGGAGAGCCACCATCACTTACAATGTACGAGTCAGATTCATAGTCGTAAGAGTTTGCGAATGAGTTGAGATATTTCTGACCTGGCTATTGAGGAGACTTGGACAAAGTTTTGGGATTCTCAAGGACTATTGGACTTCAAATCCGGTTCTCATTAAGATTCCGTCTGCACCAAAATTCCAAAGGTCCGACTTAAGCTCCAAACTTTGATTTTATGAAGACAAGTTTGATGACCAAATTAAATCCAAGTTTCTTCTTTTTCTTTTCTTTCTTTTTCTTTTACACTTATTGCATAAGTGTTTGCTAGGGACTAGCAAAGGTAAAGTATAGGGGGATGATGAATCCACATTTCATCATCTTTATTCTATCATTTGGCCTCAAAAACCCTAGCAAATGCCTGTAAATAGCATTAAATAGAGCATGTTAGCATTCATGCATGTACCTATAAATAGTGTATAAAATACTGTAATTAAAGCCAAAATTATAGAATTAATAAAAGAAAAGAAAAAGAATAAAATATTGTAAATATTTTATGACCCCAAAACACCGAGACCTAGGCATCTTGATGAATATGTCGACAAGGACTAAAGTAGGGGGAGATAAGGGTCAAATGCCTATACTTTTTAATTCATTCCTTATTCATTTTGGGACCCATTTTTGGTTCCACCTTTTATACATCAAATAAAGAAACTTTGTACATGAAAAATGTAGATAATTAAATAAAGAAAAATACAAAATTGATTTCACTCAAAAATAATGTACAGATAAAAAGTTATGGTCTGAATAAAAATCCAGAATCCCAACTTCCCAGACCCGTATCTCACAAATGAAAACTCCAAATACATCATACTCACTTTAATTGTATATAGAATAAAATAAGCTATTTAATGGTGGTGGTTTTGCATTTGGTGGAGCTACGGTGTGAAAGTTGAGTTTTGGACCCTCATTGTATACTAGTACAGATTAAAATATTCAATTTATTATTTAGTCAATATTTTTGTATTTTTATATTTTTATAATTTTGTAAATATTATTTATAATAATTATGTACATTAAAATCAGACGAAAAACCTAAATAAAATATAAAATAAAATACTTGTAATATAATACATAAGTATACTACCTATACTTATACCTATAATATTACTCTTTCTATTTTATTAAATATACAAAATACATCAATAAAATAAAATAAAAATATAATTATGTGTATAAAAGTATTTTATAATTATATAAAATAATAAATAAAATTAAATAAATTAAAATCATAAAACAAAAATAAAAGAATAAATTATATAGATATTATACCTATAAGGGGCATAAAAGTAAACTTGTAAAAATATACTTCATAAAAATAATTAAAAATAAGAATAAAATACTACATAAAATAATAAATATTTTTATTTAATACCCTAAAATTAAATAAGTCATTTATTATTTTTAAATAATTTTTTTAAATCTTTTTCCAGGAGTTTTTCCTGATTGGTCCACGTGGACCAATCAGGGGACCTGGAGAGTTGACCTCGGGTCAACTCCCTGGTCCTACTCCTGTAGCTGTGTGAGACTGCGTTTGACCCCTATTTCTCCTATTTTTCGAAGGGCCCCCTTGCATCTATGCATGATGCGTCCTAAAGAACTTTTGTTCCTCGAAGAACCACCTTGCACGCCCAGTGCTTGCCTTGGGGAGTGCATCGCTGCATCAATGCCAATCCCTCGTTCTTTGGAGCACCTGCACCACGACCGTCAACCCTTCAAATATGCACCCCCGAATTTCCTATCTCTTTTGATCCATCTTCCACCACCGAACTCCTAACCTAAGTCCTTGAAGATACTCCTGGTGACAACAGGAGCTCGTCGGGCATCTCATTGGACCAAGGCGACATCGAATTGAGGTGGATCCCCTTGCCGAAGTGGTCGCCGGAGCACCTTGCCCGCGCGCTTTGGTGGGGCATTTCTTTCACTCATTTGACACTTTTCTGTTGCTCTAGAATAGCTAGGAAGCCTCCCTGATTCTTGCCCTTCGCTTTTCCCTTCGTAATCATTCCCTCATCGCCTTGACATCACGTTGGCCGGCTCCGAGTCTCGCCGGCCGACCTCGACTGGTCCCACGCATCAACCAAGAGCTTTTCCACCTCCCGCGGAGTCGAGGCAACTTGCCCTCGACTCCTTCATGTCTTTTTTGCAGGTCTAAAACCCAACCACGCGTTTGGGGGGACTGTGTGCCTCGCCGGAGGAAGCTTGGAACCACCGAGCCCCACCCTCGCAGCAGGAGGTCCCTGGCCTTCGCCTGGGCATTTTGAAGCCTCTAGACGTCAGAGGAACCCTGCAGGAGTACACGGAGATGGTCAGGGACCGCTCAGGTGCACGGAGGAGCCGCCCTTTGTCTATTCAAACTCGACGGGGGCCATTTCTTCGGGTGTTCTTGGTGGACCTCTCCATACCGTCTGATCAAAGGCCGATCGCCCAGGATAGCAACCACCGTAGGATCAGATCCAGCCCCTGCCGTTCGATCAACTTCAGTCATCTAATCAGGGCCGTCCAACCAAAGGGGCATCACGCAAGGAGGGCGCTCCACGTGGCGTTAAGTGAGACCTATCAACCGTTGGATGCGCCCCCGGTGTGGGTAATTTTGCATTCCTCCCCCGCCAGTTTTTGTAATAGTTTATTAGTAACTAAACTTTTGTGGGATGTTTAATTGTTTTTGTAATATTTACACACAACCCCCTGGGCTTTTGAATATTGCGTCTAGGTCCCCCGCCCGGCGCATGTGCCTGTCACGTGCGTCTGGGCTTTTTGCGAGGGAACCTAAGAGTTTTTGTGCATTCACTTTTAGTACCTAAACTTTCAGCTGCTGTATAAAAGTATTGGCCTTTTTGCATGTAAGCCCCCGGGGTTTTCATTATTGCAGATATACCCCGCCAGGCTGGTTATTTTTTGCTTGCTTGCTCTATTTATTTCATGCATCATATTAACTCCAAAAATTACCAAAAAAAATCACATAGGCTCATGTTAACTTGCACTTCCACGCCCTAGTTTTGTTTTTATTTCTGTTGCATTTTAGCAATTTTTAAAAATCAAAAATATGCATTTTATCTACTGTTTAGCTTAGAAAATACCAAAAAAATATCAAAAAACCGAGAAAAATTCCAAAAAAATCACCTATTATCTATTTTAACCTATTTTAGTGTCAGTCCAAAAATCACTAAAAAAATTCAAAAACAAAACCTTAAAAATCAGAAAATACCTAAAAACTTAAAAAAAATTCTATAAAATCATAGAAAAAGTAAAAAAAATAGAAACTCAATTTCTGTAGAGTCCCTATTTTATTATCTTTATTTTAAAATTAGCTTGGAAAATTTTTGTGGCTGTTTGATATTTTTTATTCATATTTTTCTCACAGCCAGTAGCCAAGTCATTGTTTTCCTTTATTTTGCCATTTAAAAATACCAAAAAGTTTCTGAAAAATACCCAAAAATCACAAAAACAGTAAAAATCATAAAAAGACCAAAAATATTTTATTTCTGAATTTTTGAGCATTTTTACATATTTTTATAAATATTCTAGCACCTCTTTTATTATATAGTTTATATATTCCAATATTGAAAAGAAAATAAGAAAATATAAAATATAAAAAGAAAATAAAGATAAAAAATAATAAAAATCAAATACAAAATTAAAAAAAATAATAAATATAAAAAATATAAAATTAAAAACCCACAAAAAATCCAGATTGGCTAAGTAGTCCATTAGGCCTAGGCTTTGACTTTTTTCTATACTCTACACCTTTGTTTCCTGTGTTCGACCCCTACTTGCTTGCCATTGTACATTTTTAGTAGGGTATAATAAATTTTAATCCTTGCTGTTGATTGCTTGATTAATTGTGTGGGTTAATTGTTGACAAACAGGAAAGCTTGAGTAGTCGCCTCAGCGACAGTGAGTCTGATTTGTCAGACCATTATTTAGCGGCTCTCGCATTTTCGTTTTTCAACTATATACATATATGACATTTTATACAAGGGTAAATGAGGAAATTAACTTTTTTGTTTTAAAAATTTTAAAAATTTTTATTTTTATTTTTATTTTAAATAATTATTGAGAATAATTTACAAATATACAAAATACAATATGCACAAAATACATGGGAAAATTGCACAAACCACCCCAGAAAACCGACTTTTCAATCGTAACTTCAAAAATTATGAAAATACAGCCAATTTAAAGATAATTTAATTTCAAATCCAATGGAAGTAGGATTGATTCAATTTGAGCTCATATGGAGCCGGAATTGGTCTTTCAATTAATGCTTAGTGGCTATTTCCAAGTGTGGCTACTTTTATTCTGTACATGATTTAATTGTGCAATTATTTTCATTAATTAGGACACATTTTTATTTACAACTTTGATTTTGAAATTTATTTTATTTGAGTTCAACTAAGGCATAAATAAATTAGTGTCAGTTTTATACAGATATATACAAAATAAGTGAGAAGTATTCACAACAACACACACACACACATTTTTTGATTTTCTGCTTAAGGACCCTTATCTCCCCCTACTTTTTTCCTGGTCGACCATGTCAAGTCTTGACCTTCACTCAGGGTTCAGGTCAGCATGTATCTATTATATATATAGTCTTTCATTTTTTATTTTCTTTTCTTTATTTTTCCTTTCTTTCTTTATTTATTTATCTTAGGTTAAAATTAGTAAGAAGTGTACAATATTTACACAGATACAAGTTAGTAAGAATACAGAGTTAGTGTTATATGCATGTGTTTTATAAGGGATTTTAAGCTAAAATAAATGAATAAAGATGACGAATCGCAGATTCATCAAGTTCTAATCGGGAGAGGTGATCCGCCACCACATTCTTGACTCCAGGCTTATCCTTGATTTCGATTTCGAACTCCCGGAGTAGAAGGATCCATCTGGTCGCACGCAGCTTCGAATCCTTCTTATCCATTAGATATCAGATGGCGGTATGATCAGTAAAAATCGTGATTTTTGAGCCCAAAAATGTGGGATCTAAATTTATCTAAGGTAAATACTACAGCTAGCACTTCTTTATCTGTAACAGTGTAATTTCGCTATGCGGAATCCAAAGTCTTGCTAGCATAGTGTATGGCATAAGGCAGGCCATCCATCCTCTGTCCCAACATAGCCCCAACAACAAAATCGGAGGCATCCATTATGATCTCGAATGGGAGAGACCAATTGAGTGGCTGAAGGACATGAGCCTCTATAACCATATTCTTGAGAGTCTCAAGTGCTGAAAGACACTTACCATCGACAATAAACTTGGTGTCTTTCACAAGAAGATCAGATAACCATCGGGCAATTTCGCGGAAGTCCTGAATGAACCGTCTATGGAAACCGACATGCCCTAGAAAAGACCGTAACTGCTTCAAGTTGGATGGTGGATTGAGCTTCTTGATGATGTCCACCTTGGCTGAATCGACCATCATGCCCCTGTTGGAGATGATGTGACCAAGGACTATCTCCTGAGTCATTATGAAATGACTCTTTTTCCAAGAAAGAACGAGGTTTACCTCAGTGTACCTTTGAAGTACTCGGTCTAGGCTAGAAAGACAGAAGTCGAAATATCCACCATAAACCGAAAAATCGTCCATGAAGACCTCTAAAATGTTGCCTATCATGTCTACGGAAATCGAGAGCATGCACCTCTAAAATGTAGCTGGAGCATTACATAATCCAAAGGGCATTCGTTGGAAAGCATATGTTCCGAACGTACAAGTAAACATCATCTTTTCCTGGTCTTCAGGTGCGATGGACACCTGGTTATATCTCGAGTACCCATTAAGAAAGCAATAATGGCTCTTCCGAACTAGTCTCTTGGTAATCTTATCGAGAAACGATAGCGAGAAGTGATCTTTCTTGGTTGCCTGATTCAAACATCTGTAGTCCACACAAACGCGCCAAGAAGTCAGTACTCGGGTAGCAATCTCCTCTCCTTCCTCACTAATCACTGTAGTGATACCCATCTTCTTGGGTACCACATGTAAAGGACTAACACATTTCGAGTCAGAGATGGGATAGATAAAATCGACGCTCCACCACTTGGATATTTCCTTCATAACTACCTCTCGAAGATTCGGGTTCAGCATGCGCCGAAACTCAGGAGTTGGCTTGGCGTCATCCTCGAGAAAGATGTGGTAGGAGCATAGAGCCGGACTAATCCCATGGAGATCTGCTATTGACCACCCGATTGCATTGTGATTCTTCTCAAGAATCTCCATCAAACGGGATTCTTGTTCTTCGGTCAGATTGGAAGAGATGATGACTGGAAACATTTTAGATTTGCCAACAAGGAATCGGTATTTCATTGATTAAGGTAACCGTTTAAGCTCAAGGGAGAAGAAACAGAAAGAGCAGGTTTGACTAGGGCCTGGGTATAGGCTACTAGATTGATATGTGAGAGCTCAGCCTGCTCTGACTCAGAAAGATCTAGAGAGTGCTTTTCTAGTTGCTGACTCTATTGTATTGGCTCGGTCTCCAAGCTAGTTATAGGCTCTTATGAAATTAGATGCGGAACATACTCATCAAAACTCTACCAATCAAAGTCCACGTCTATATCGGAGGGATCAGATTCGGGAAAAAAGTCGAAAATCAGAATGATCATCATTAGAATAATCAGCCTCTGCTTGTGACTGTGTTTGCTCCAAGAATCTGTTATCAAATCTTTCTCCATCTAATATCTGCAACTCGAACTCTCTTGAAGGTGTGATGAAAGAATGTATGCTCGGTTCGACCCAAACGACTTCATCGTCTGTTTGCACGAAGTCATAGTCCTGATGACGATCGGGTTCTCATTAAATACTCTCTCTGTCTCTTCTGATTTGGCTCTGAGATCTTTGATCGCCTCTATATGTATACTCTCTCCTTAGATGTGAAAGTACAGCTTCCTTGTACCATAATCAAAAACGACCTTCATTGTGGTCAGAAAAGGTCGTCCTAATATGATCGGAGTATCAGTCACACATTCATGGACCGTCATGTCCAACACGATGAAGTCCACGAGGAATTTCAAACCCTGAATGGTGACGATGTCATCTTCGATTAATCCCTTCGGCCTCTTGACCGATATGTCAGCAAACTGCAAGACCATTTTACTGGGTCTAAGAGGTCCGAACTCGAGCTTGTCGAGTAAGGAAGAAGGAAGGAGATTAATCGATGATCCGCTATCTAAAAGAGTACGATCAAAAGTCTGATCAAGGATCTCGCATCTGACATACGTTACTCCCGTGTCTGATCTTTTGGCTGGGAGACGATTCTAGATGGCGTGAAAGTCTTCTTGGTCAATACATGGATTTTAGAACAATGATTACACTGCCTCTTCTTTCTGCGAACCTTAGTTTGCTCTTTGGGACCTTTCAACAGAAGAGGGATGTGTGCCAAGGCTTCCGAAAGAGTCAACTGAGTAGTGAATTTATCGAGCATCTCTTTTGTCAGATCTAACATTTGCATCTTTTTGATATTTTCTTTTTTCTCACCTTTTCCTAAGCAGAGTGCTTAAGGAAAAGGAATATGTAAATCCTCCTTATCAGTATGTACAATAGGAGGCTCATATGATGAAGAAGAAGAATTAGATATTTTTGTAAAACAGGGGCTACCTCTATGTTGATCACAGAAGTATGTGGATCGACTGTCTTATCCTTATTTCTTTTACTGGATCTCCTCCTCTTCCCATTTAATTGTATTCTTATCTCTTCATCACTAGGTATAAACGCTGGTAACACAACTATCTCTACTTCGCGATCATCTAATTTGGTGGCATCAGCACCACCATCCATATCATCATGCAAACTAGCGGCATCAGTACCGCTCTCTGCATCATGATCAACTCGCTCGAAAACATCATCTACCGCTGCATTTGAATCAGGCATAGCTGAGATACCGCTAGTTGGAACTCTACCACTCCTCAGGGAAATGAAATCAACATTTTTCTCATCATCAGGTGAGGTATGTGTTTGAGGAGTAGAGTCTATCTGCTGAGTTTTCATGATGGTCTGATCTAACACGAGATCCATTATCTGTTGTTTGAACTCATCCATATCTTGCCTATTCTTCTCATACTGACTTGTGATCTGATAGACAAGATCATCTAAAGCCAAGTTCCCATAAGAAATGCCCTAGAGAACGAGATGAGTAATCTGAAAAGTGCTGAGGTAATTGCTGAGAAAAAATCCTGGCATCCACTGAGTGAAAATTGTAGTCTGATGAAGTTCGATTGCAGGCTCTAACTGAAGGTGATGTATATGTTGCATTGGAGACTGTGTATCGGATGAATCAGCTGGTAACCTTGAAGATATGATAGATGTCATCTGTTCAATTTGGTTCTTCAGCTCACTAATGCTCCTCACAAGCTTGTCGATCTTATCGAGCTTGTGTAACTGGTGGCATCTTGTCTCAATATGCTCTAGGTGATCCAATCTCTAGTTAATAATCCTCATTTCAGCTAACAAAGATTATGAAGATGTGAGTATCGATGCATTCTCCTCAATTTGTGCCACGGTGGACTGGTGAAGAGATGCATGTAACTCCATCTAAGGATAAGAGCATGCTGAGCTAAAGTGGCATGATGAGATGCCATTTCCTCGAGAATATGCCAGGTAACATCCTCATGCTTTGAAGAATATGAGCCACCACAGGCTGCATTCGCCAACCCTTGCAGGTCAGATGTCAACCCACTAAAGAAGCTCTTAACCAAGCTTACCTTAGAATATCATGGTGGGGACACCTATCAATCAAGTCTCGGAAACGATCCCATGCTTCGTGGAACGACTCGCTCCCGAACATGGTGAAACTAGTAATGAGAGACTTTACAACATTCGTACGTCCAATGGTTTAGAATTTGCTCAAGAATTCAGTATGAAGTTGCTACCATGTACTAATTATTCTCCCTAAATGCCACAACCAGTATGCGGCCTTATCATCCAGGAAGAATGGAAATGCTATCATCCAAATGGTATACTCATCAACTTGACAGTCGTATACTGTACTACAAATCAGATTGAACTCTCGAAGGTGTGAATGTGGCTCCTCAATGAATTGCCCATGAAAAATCAGTAAAGTCTGAATAATCTCAGGTGAGAGGACAAATGATCCATGAATAGGAGGAAGTCGAATCCACCCACTAGCAGAAGAAGCTCCATGTGCATGAAGCTGTCACATATACGCGCAGGCTCTATAGGTACTGTCCCGTCTATGTCTGGCTTATCATCCTCTGAAAGGTCGTAACTCAGCTTGGATCTCGGTCATCGAAAAGTCTTGCCCTCTAATCTGAGTTTGCATAATCTCAAGGGAAGCAAGAAAATTGGCGTTGATTTTCGCTTGATCTGGCATCTCCGAAGCGTGCTAAGACTGGGCTCCATTTCCTGTTCTGATCTGTTTCCTGAAAGGAGAAAGTATCCATGTTTGGCTCTGATAAGTCTATATATAGTCATGAAATAATCATCAGAGGTGGAGAAGAATAGAGTGATTGAGAGAAGCTTCCAGGATCAAGGTCACACCTGGAAGAAGGAAGATATCTCGAATCCGGCTCAAACAGGAGGTTCTCGCGAACTGACCTAGGGGACAAGATTAAAGGAAGAGATTGATTCAACTCAGGTTCAAAGAGAGGGTTCTCTTGAACCAACCTAGATATACGGGTAGGTGTGCATGGAAGCAGTGTCGTAAGAGTCAATCTAAGTGATCGTCTACCCATCATCCTAAGAGTAAGATGATAGCTAATCGATGAGACTGATTAAGATCTGGAAGATAAAGAACTCACACCACAAGTCAAACACAAAACAAACCCCGAGTTCTCCAACTGAACCTTGGTGATGACCGTAAGAGTTTGGTCGTTTATCTTGTCAAATTTTAGGGTTAATTGGCATACAAATCTTCTCACAGATTAGCAAGTTGATAGGTGCCCGAAACTTCTCCGGAATACTGTCTCGAGTTCTTACCAGAAATCGCTTAGTCTCAGCCAGTATGGGAGTAAGTACAAACCGTGGCTGGCTACCTGTGTTACTTGAGGACGGAACCTTACACAGTGTTCTCTAAACCTCCCACTCTGCTAAGTAATCCCGGACCATTTCCGACTACCCGAGATTACCCACTGAAGATAAGGTGATTTAAAGCATGAACTAAGTAATACTTCAGAAGAAGCACAAACTTTGTCTCTACCTTATGTGTCGTCTCTCACTCGCAGAATCTAGAGAGTGTACCACTGATGCAATTGCGGGGGCTGCTCTTCCCAAAACCAGTGGAGTCCTTGTGTTTTGTTTTAGAGTCAGATAAAATTAGCAGTCCATGTTTTATTTTTTATTATCATTTTTTTGGGTATTTTCAAACAAATTTTCTAACACATTTTTTGTCTTTTGGGTATGGCCCTAAGTACAATCAACTAGGTGTTTCAGCCTAAGCAAGCACCTAGCTACGATTGCGTAGAGAAGGGGAAAAATCAAGAAATCCTAACAAGCACCTATCTCGAGAAATCGCGGAAAACCATCAAGAAAATCATGTCGAAAAGCAAGAAATTTGATGACTTATTAAGGGAAAGACGAAGTAAGAGCATGCTATTGGGGACGTTGCAACATATGTCGGGGAGGCCTCCGTTGATTGTCGGAAAGAGGCGCGAAAAGGCGGACGGCATTCTCAAAGCGGACCTCCACGACCCCAAAAGCAGGAGTCCATGGCACTCCTGGCCCACAACTGGAGGCTAGCATATTCTAGAACCCAGTGGGTTTAGGAATGAAAAAGTGGAGCGTAAATGCTATAAGTGAGGTGAATGCCTTAGGGAAAAAGAAGAAGCAAGCTTCCCTTAAGCACAAGATATGCCTACCTTCGTACTTTCTATAGTCTGCTGCTATTTCCAGTCATCAAAGAGTTTAGGGAAAACAGCTCATCAAGGGCTTATCTAGTGTGAGAGGAAAGGGGATAGATGAGAGAGCAGTTATTTTATATAGTTTATCAAGAAGACAACTAAGGCGTCGGCTTAATAATAGTCCATGGAGACAGACTACTACGCAATATCAAAGCAGGTCTTCCTTCTTCTCATGCTTTCCTAAAACCAGTGTACTTCTACTAATTCAAACTCCACTCTGTTCATTCAATAATAGGTCTCTCTTGCCTTCCCCTCAACTGCTAACTATAGCAGGCGGAACTCCCGTGAACAGCCGCGCAAACCCACTTCGGCCTCTCTATCTCTGTCCTATACCTTGCCTACTTCTTTTCTTTACCGAGCTCCTGAGTCTTTCTAGAATATATTAAGCTGGGGGAATTCGACAGTCAGTTATATATTAAATGCAAGATCTCAGATATATAGTAGAAGCTCTTCCACTGCTCCTTTGAAAGATCATCAGCCCGCTTCTCCTTCCCACGGGAATCAGAGTCCTAGCGCTCTGCTTAAGTTGACTGATTGATTAGGGATGATCCTTCCGACTCTCCTTACTGTGGATGATCCGCATGTATAAAGTGCATTCTTATGAAAGTCTCGATTTCTGCCACTATGTATTACTTACCCTTAGTGATTGATTGATGCGATGCTTATAGTCATATATGGGCCTCATCGCAGTGTCCTAGCATCTATCTCTGACTTCCCTTCCACCTGTATATGGAATGTGTAGGGATGATGAGATGTCCTCCCACGGAGAAAAAGCAGTAAGAAAGAAAAAAAGAACGCGATCTTTCAGTAAAGAGAATAGTAAGGGACTAGCTTCCTGGGCACACTCCGAATGCTTCTTCTCTCTCTTCGCTTGGGAAGACCTATCCCTCGTACTACTCCTGCCCACACACACCCTTTCGCTCGTTCCCAGTTCGGAAATCAACCCGCTAAGCTAGCCATAAGCGTACAGCAAGGGGCCTGCCAGCCAGTGTCAAGATCCTACCCTCGAGAAACTTCTTCGACGATCATCCCTTCCATGATTCAAGCAAGGGAAGAGCCAAAGAGCGGTCCCTCGAGAGTTCGGGCAAAGAAGCCAGCGGAGAAATTTTCGCGAAATCGCCATGAAAAGAGAGTTTTTCAAGAGGGGAAAGAGAAAGCGATTAGACTTTCTATATATGTTCTAAAAGGCTAGGAAGTCCAGGAGCACAGGAAATGAGCGCGACCAGGCACCGGCAATGAAGGCACACAGGCCATTCAGGCGACCCGACTCGAAGGCAGAGGCTCATCTGGCTAGGAGAGAAGGGGGCTAAGATAGACCGGAAAGTTGCAGGGAATTCCGGACTAGCAATCCTAAGGCCATTACAGACAGGCCTCTCAGGCTTGGTGGGTGCCTTGCTCCCCCAGGAGTACAACCCTGGTGCAGCAGACCTCAAGAAGAAGAGACGAAGAGGTACAAGTCGGGATACC
Organism: Ottelia alismoides; assembly: GCA_037367405.1. Lineage (NCBI taxonomy): Eukaryota > Viridiplantae > Streptophyta > Magnoliopsida > Alismatales > Hydrocharitaceae > Ottelia > Ottelia alismoides. Next base: position 72,805 of record JAZKJV010000079.1, read on the forward strand.
CTGAAGGGGCCCCTTCTTGCGAATAAAAAAAAATTTACTACAAGAAATTATAATAAAATCGGCTTTGCGGTTCTCAGCTATGCAGCTCAACTTGTGATGCACAAATAAAAAATAAAAGGCTATAAGGTTAGGAAATAAAATGGCTAAAAGAGAAACCCTAAACCTAGGTCTACGGCTACCCTAGCTGCTTCTCCAGCAACGGTGCCATCTGAAAAACCACCCAATCTACTACTCTAAAAGAGAATAGTGTCGCTGAATCGATCGTGTGAGTTTTACCAGAAAGATTAATTTTCAGTTAATCTTCTTTTTTATTTATACTCCTAAACTTAAGTGTATAGTGGTTAGGCACGGGAGTGTCGAACTTAGGGAGGCAAACTGTTAAAAACTAGGGATAAACTATAGAAAATCTAAGGTAAAAGGTTTCCTAATTTTTATTTTATTTTTTAAAGATTTTTTGGATTTTTTATTTAATTTTTATGAATTTATATTGTTTCTATAATTTTTTAGGTATTATGTATTTTTTATTATTTTAGAAAACATTTGTTGTAATTTGGATTTTATATTTTTATGAATTTTTAGCAAGTTTTAAGGATTTTTATAAATTTTGATTAATTTTTAATGTTAAAAATTATATTTTTTATTGAAAACAGATAAGTATTTACGATTTTTAAAAGTGAAAACATGAGAAAATATTTTTATTTTATTTTTATTAGAATATAGGTGAAATTATCTTCGAAATGATATATTATGCTTTTTTTAGGTGATCTTTCTTTTATATAGTTATGATTTTTACAAGTTTTTATGTATTTTATATTTTTTTATTGTTTTTAATATTTAATTTTTATTTTGTTTTTGGTTTAAAATGTAAAATATGGTAAAATATACTAAGGGTAAATTTTATTAGGTTTTTAAAAAGTATATATATATTAATGTTTTTTAAAGTTTGTTATATGTGTTCTGTATTTTAAATGATTTATTAATAATAGAAATTATTTATTATTTTTTTTATTAATTTTATTTAATACTGTATATAGTATATTATACCGGATATTAATACGTATTATGATTATATTTTATATTTTTGTATTTTACTTAATAAGTATTATAGAAGTATAATGGATACTGTGATAGGGGTTTTATTGTATTTTCTGGAAGTAATCGAAGTGAGATAGAACCGTAGAAGGTTCGGGGGATTCTGTGCAATTATTCCCAATTATCGCGTTGCCTTCACGTGAAACCTTCACGTGAAACAATTGCTGGCGAGGACTTATTTAGAAATGTCGAGAGTTCCGAGGTTGTATCGCAAGAATGCCAGATGCACGTGCAGATCCCGTGATGACTTCAGAGGCTTGGACCTGGTTGCAACTAGCAAAGCATGCAAGGGCGAAAACCCAAATCACATCGAAATATCAGTGTGCACGTTCACAACACGTGTACCGCTTATGATGGAAAGTGGTGAGGCGGTGCGACTGGTCTGGACAAGACGCGTGGCGTATTTTTATGCGATCAATCAAATTAATCAGACGGTTGAGCGACACAATTGAATCTGGAACGTCGTATGGAGATCGAACAGATGGGAATTTTATCTTCGATGTAATGTTGAATACAACTTGATCTGACAACTGCTAATCAATCTGGAAGGAGCACACTATTCCTCCATAAACTATTTCCCTGATTTAACGAATGCGGTAGAGGCTTCGAAATAGAGGCCTCGATTCTCCGGCAATGGTTCAAATAATGGCACTCGTCTATATGGTGTATGCTGCTCGCAACAATATTTCGATGAAGCCGCGATGTGATCTACAGGTTTTCTCAATTGATACGTCTCCAATGGATGTCTCGGTTGCCGATAAAATTTTATGATCCGATTTGTATCTCTAGGAATCATTCAAGGAACACCTGTTACAGGTGATACGATGATTTGCTACGATTGCTCTCCAGGCGATATGCTGGTTGCCAGTCGGAGGTCAGAGGAGCTGGGCTTTGTCGAGCAATCAGATTTGTTTCGATTAATGTTGAACCTGCTCCTGCATTAGATAACAAAGTGCTCGAGGTTGTTGACCTCGACTGATATGATGACGGAATGTGCATATTAATTGGATATCAACGTAGCTGTTGATGTGGACAAGAGAATAGTGCACGCAATGTGTTCATATAATGGAATAGGTGATGGAGATAACACTCAAATATATGGATCAAAAGCGGATAAATCGGGAGATGGATGATTGGTGGTTGTCATGTAGGTATCAAATATGAGAGAGAGAGGAAATGAGAAGGATTAATGAGAGATGAAAAATCGAAGGAGAGTAGGCAGGACTAACATAGAGATAAATGCGGAAATTGAAATCAGGACGGGTGCTAACCTTGTCTACGGATGGTGTAGGTGTTCGCTTGCGAACGCTGGGGCTCGACGAAGCTTTAGCTGATCGTCGCCTCGACAGTCGGCGCGACCGGAGGCTTAACCCTCGCCGTCTATGAGCAGCGGAGACGATGATCTCGCACCCTCTTCCTTTCCTAGTCCACGCTCAACAGCGGCGATGAGCGTTGTTACTCACTCTTCGGCCGGAACTAACTGGGAGGAAATGGGATTAATGGCAGATCCGACGATTTGGAGGCTAGGGCTCCTATTTATAGATGAGGTTGAGGTGGTTCTTGTCACCGCCATGGGTGACGGGAAGCTGGCGGCAGTTGGAGGAACGACCAACGGCCGGGCTGTTAAGCCGTTGGCCGGAGGAGAAGAAGAGGAGGAAGGAGGCGGTTTGCACAAGGAAAGAAGACGGCGGGTAGGAGAACATTGGTAAAGTTAGAGAGGGGGGAACGAAAGAGAGAGAAAAAGAGAGATAAATTAAAAAATAAATTAAAATAAATATTTAATAATTATATTAAATAATTATAAATTAATTACTTAATTAAATAAATAATATGGTAATCAATTATTTAAGTAATTATTTAAATAATTAAATATAAAATTAAGTAATTACTTAAATTAATAAATAAATTATTAATAAATTACATAAATAAATAACTAATTAAATTAATTAATTAATTAATTAATATTTGCCTAAATTTATTAATAAAGTAATAATATAAATTACTGTACATTGTACATTATACCAATACGGACCTGAAAATCGCGTTTTTCATATTAACTTTGATTTTAGCGAAACCAGTGTCATTTTGTAGATAATTGAATAATATGAATTTTAAGATTGAGTTTGCACATTTCGAAGTTCATACACCCGAGTTATGAGGTTCGGAAAATTTAGGTAATGGCTTCGAGGCTTTGGGTTTTATAGGTATTTTGCCTTAGTTTTATTTTTATATTTTTATATATATTTTTAGAAGATTTTAGGAAAAGAAATTAAGTTAATCGAGTTTACGGTTAATTAATTAAAAATCCAGGAAGTTTCTATATATAGTAAAGATATACAACGGGTCCCAAACGTCAAAATTCACCGATTTTATTCGAATATTTTTTTTAATATTTTCAATAAATATTACTAAGTATAACATGAATTTTAAAAGTTAGTTTGGTCCGTTTGGAGTTTTCTATAAATATTTATAAACCTTGGAAGTCGGCTTTTACGGTTCATTGTGGTTAATTATTTTTGTGATGAAATATTTTTCTGGTATTTTTATAAAATAATATATATTTTTATAAACAACTTTTACAAATGAGTTATTTGATTTGGAATAATCTTGATGCTAAATAAAATAGGTGAAATATTTACATCGTGAAAAAATGGGTAATTTATATTTTTGGTCTTTATTTTCTTGATATTTTTATAAATTAAGATCCTTATCTCCCCCTACTTATTTATTTTGTCGACCTGGTCAATATTGATCTGGTCTTGGGGTTAGGATTATTCTGTATATATTTTATATATCCAACATTCTTTTCTTTTTCTTTTTATTATTATTCTTTTATTTTGGATAAAATAAGTGATAAATATAATAATATTAATATTTGTGGTTAGAATGATAATTAATTGGAATTATTGATTATTCACATATATTTTCAAGGATTTTAGCCAAAATGAAAGAATAAAGGCGATGAATCACGGATTCTTCAATTGTCCCTAACGGTTCCGAAATAGCCGTTGTTAAATATATGTCGTGTATTAAAATTAATGTGTTGTTTTGTTGTAGGTAGGCAATCGGAATTGGTCAAATAACCACACGAAATGTTAGTCAATTTTTAATCACGTGGTTTTATATTTATTTTATTTGGGCAAGTCCTAAGGTCGAACATAAGGAGGCAAAGGAACAACCTATAATTTTGTCTATCAAAGTTCGTACACGATTTTCGAGGCAGCCTTTTTTTTGTAATTTTTAATGAAATTAGAGATGCAATATGCAATTTTGGCCTATTTTAGGGACTAAAATGTAAATATCACTCAAACGATGTCAAAAAATATGAAACTTAGCCAAAATGATAATTATGATGAAATGAATGCACTGTAATTTTATTGGAATTTTCGGATGCAAGATGAATTTTTTTATGAATTTTTAAATGCAAATGAAGTGAATTTTAATATTTAATTATAATAAACATTAAACCTAATTCTTTTCAAGAGACAAAATTATCTAAGATCTAAAACTAGGTGATCGATCTCAGAAAAATTCTAAACTTCAAAAATAAAAGATTTAATACCTATTAATAATCAAACATTGAAATACCAAAATGATTTTCACGAGACAAACTATGCATGCAAATGTAATTCTTTTTGGGCACAATGTTAAACACAATAATTCTACAAATCGTAATTTTTCGGCAATTTTTAGAGCAATGGTTAATCAGTAATAAAATCCCGAGCACAAAATGGGTAAAGTATGCAATTTTCCACAAAACAATTAATTATTAATTAATTACTACTCACAGAAATGTCCACAATATGCCAAGATGTAGAGAATTAATTAACAAACATCATGCTATTTTTTAAATAATATGGTAATATGGTAATATGTTCCCATTTCCATTTGGGAATCGAGAGTGGTTGTAACAAATCCGATGGTCTTAGGCATTCTGGCTTAACCTCCTAACATACTATACATTTAGCAAAATAATCATCTATTTGCCTTTTCATTCCATGCCACCAATAAACACCCTTTAATGTTCTAAGCATTTTAGTGCTTCCTGAATGCATGTCATATAAGGAATTATGTGCTTCTTCCAAAATTTTTCCTTTTATTTCTAAAGAATCCTGAACACATATCCTTTTTTTAAATTGTAAAACCTCATGCTCGTCCAAACTATATTGTGAGATATCTCCAGTCTTGGCTTTCTCTATTATTTCCAAAATTTTGGTGTCATGTAGTTGAGCGACTTAAATTTTGTTATTAAGTGTTGGCATTATTTGCAGATTTGTTAAAAGTGCTCCACAATCATGGATAGCTAAATTTGTCCTTAATAACTGTAAATGGTGTAAGGTACTTTCATTTCTCATCATAAATTAGTTTTCCAGTAGACTTTCGACTCAAAGCTTCTGCAACTACATTTGCTTTTCCTGGGTGATAATCAATCATACAATCATAGTCTTTAATTAACTCTAACCACCTTCTCTTTCTGAGGTTTAATTCCTTCTTTGTAAAAATATACTTTAAACTCTTATGATATGTAAAAATTTGGCAGGTTTCACTGTATAAATAATGTCTCCAAATCTTGAGAGCAAATACAATTGTCGTTAGCTTTAAATCATGCGTGGGATAGTTCGTTTCATGTTTTTAAGTTGTCTAGAATCATAGGCAATGACTTTGCCATGCTGCATAAGTACACATCCTAGCCCTTGATTTGATGCATCATTATAGATCACATATCCTCCCCCACCAGATGGAAGGCTAAGAATCAAGGTTGAAGTCAAACGACCTTTTAGTTCTTGAAAACTCTTTTAACAATCATCATCGCAAGCAAATTTCACATCTTTTCTGGTTAATTTAGTTGATTAGGCTGCAATAATAGAAAATTTCTTGACAATTCTTCGATAATATCATGCTAGTCCAAGAAAAATCCGAATTTCCGTAACATTTGTTGGACGCTCCCAATTTATGACAGCTTCGACTTAGCAGGATCAGTCGAAATACCATCCCCTGAAATAACATGTCCTAGAAAATTCACCCTACGCAACCAGAATTCACATTTACTTAATTTGGCATATAGCTTGCTTTCCTTCAAGGTACTCAACACAATTCTTAGGTGCTCTTTATGATCCTCTTCATTTTTAAAGTATACTAGGATATCATCAATGAATACAATCACAAATCTGTCTAAATAAGGATGAAGGACACGATTCATTAAGTCTGTAAAAGCAGCTGGTGCATTTGTCAATCCAAATGGCATTACCAGGAATTTATAGTGTCCATGACGTATACGAAATGCAGTTTTAGGAATATCAGTCTCCTTGTCTTTCAATTGGTGATATCCTGATCTCAAATAAATCTTTGAGAATATAGAAGACCATTGAAGTTGATCAAATAAGTAATATATATGAGGTAAAGAATAATTATTGGTATTGTCACCTTGTTTAGCCTTCGATAATCAATGCAAAGCATGAGAGTGCCATCTTTCTTCTTAAAAAAAAGAATAGGTGCTCCCCATGATGACACACTAACTCAAATAAAGCCTTATCTAGTAGTTCTTGTAATTGAACATTAAGCTCTTTCAACTCGGTTGGAGCCATACGATATGGTGAAAGGGCTATTGGTGTTGTATTCGGAACCAGATCTATTGTAAACTCATTTTCCTTATCAGGGGGTAGTCTTGGAAGTTCATATGGGAAAACCTCTGGAAAATCTCTTACTACGGGAATATTTTCTAATGATCTAACTTGAGATTCCATATTATAAATAAAAACAACAAAAGCTAAACATCCTTTTCTAATTAACTTCTTAGCTAATATAGCAGAAATCACACAAGGAGTATATAATTTTCTCTCGCCATAAAAAGTGAATTCTTCTTCCCTAGTCATTCGAAAAGTGACTTCTTTCTTGTGACAATCTAAAATAGCATGGTATGAACTCAAGCAGTCCATTCCGACAATAATATCGAACTCTGTCAACTCCACAGGAATTAAATTCATGCAAATCTTATGTTTATTGATCCACAATAAATAATCTCGAAAGATATGTTGTACAATTTCAGAATATCCCTTAGGCACAGATATTAATAAGGTATGCTATAGTGAACCCAGTTCTTTATCATCATATTTAGAAAAAAAATGAGAAATAAAAGAATGGTTGGCTCCAGAATCAATAAGAGTATGCACGCCTCAATTAAAAATTCTTATAATACCTGAAAATACATCCTTCACAGAAATAGCCTCTTGAAGTGTCATGTTAAAAGCTTTCCCCTGAGCATATGTCTTGTTAGCTTTACCATCCTTCACGTTATCTCGTTTATTTTCAACTGAAAATTTTACGGTTGCTTGTTGCTTTCCTTGATGAATGATTCCTTGATTTTGCTAGTAATTTGAACTAGATCAGGACAATTGTATCTCAAATGACCAATCTTTCCACAATTATAAACATATGTTATCATTATTTCTTCTCCTTTCTTGAACCAACCGTTCTGCTCTTGTGGCAGCTTCCACTAGCATTGCGTAGACAATATACCCTTTAGTAGATATCATATATATGATATCAAGGTGTGACCCATCTTCAAAACGTCGGCACTTATCCTCTTCCTTTGCTACCAGTTCATGACAAAACTGTGATAACTCTAAAAATCTCTTAATATACTCTGCCACTGATAATTCTCCTTCAGTCAAAAATAAAAATTCACGTCGGCGTTCTTCTTGATAAACCTATGTATAGAAATGATCATTAAATTCAGCCTGAAATAATTGCCAAGTACGAGTCGTAGGATCTGGATATTTATTCAAAACAGATTTCCACCAATCATAAGCACTCTCTTTAAGAAGAAACACTGCATACTTCATCTTTTAATCATTTGTATAGTCAATCAAAGTGAATAAAAGTTTTATTAAAAAGTACAAAAATCCAAATCCAAAATAAAAAAATCAAAGAAATTAATTGAGTCTAAGTGTTCACTAACAGTTTGTACAAAAGTCCTCTATATCATACTTTATTTTATTTCTCCATCTTCTTATTTAATAAAAATTCAAAAAAATAGATTAACGTGTGAATATTTGTCTCGTATTTTATCGTATTTTTTCCTGATTTTTATCATATTTAAAAATCCCAATAAATTACAAAACCCCAAAAAACTGGTTTTTATGTACACAAAGAACCACCAAAAATATCACTTTTGTGAAATTGACGTGGTTTTGGTCCCTTAATGAAAGTTGTAGATCTCGTCGAAACGAGCAACTTTTGTGAAGAAAATTTTTCGATCCAATGTCATTTGCTATTTCTTTCCTATTTATCTTTGGATTTTAATTTTTCAATTTTCTAGTGGTGTCACGTGGCAGCTCTTGGAGCTACCACATGTCACCCATTTCGGCTTTAATTTTATTTCTTTTTATAAATAAGAATAAAAATAAAAATAAGCCCCGTACGCGCAGCAAACATGCCTCCAGCGCACGCGCCCTACATGTGTCCTCTCCTTCCCCCCAATCTTCTCCACCGTCGATCCTTGCACCACCACCTTTCTTTTCCGGCCGATGGCGTGCCATCGTCACACCCCTCGTCAACCTCCAATCACATCACTGCTCAATCCTCCTCCGATCTCTTCCCATCTCCAATCACCGCCGCCCCTGTAATCTCGCGTGATGGCCATCTCCGTCTCCCCTTTCCTTACTAAACAACCCCAGTCTCGACCATCACCCCGATCACAATCCCCATCTCCACCTCTCTCCGATTTCGATCACCGTCTTGCCATCTACGGTCGCCCACTAATCCCTATCCAATTAGCCCCCAATCACCTGCCTATTCAGGAGATCACATGATCTCTATCGAGCACCTTCCTCCTTCGCCTGACGCCGCCATCTCACGACCCTATAAAACTGATGCCACGCCTCCTGGAAGAGCATCTGTCGATTACATAAATGAGTAGGGGTCGACGGTGACAGTGTCGCCTCTGCGAGCCCGACGAGATCCCAATCCTCTGCCTTATCGCAGCTAGCAATGTTGCCCATAGCTGCTCGCTCCCGCCTTCGACCATCGAGCCGATTTAAGCCAACACTCCAACTCCACCTTCCTCTGTTTTGCCTGCCACCTTCACCAAATCATCTTCATCGAGCCTATGCATGGAACCCACTTCATCAACCACAGCCAACTCTACCACCCGCAACACTTTTGATGATGATACCACCACACCCTCACCGGTCTTCATCGAGCCAACTGTGACTTGCCCCTCAGCTCCACCGACTTCCGCAGCATCCTGTGCATCGCTAGAGCCATGACGTGCCTCGTTCTAGGCTACGCCCTCCTCCATCCAGGGGACATCGTTCCTTCGCTCTCCTCTGTCCTAATCTCTAGAGCAACGTCGGAGAACCACCCTCATCGACGACTGGAGTGACCGACCTCCCAGCTTGGAGCCCCTGTATGCCCATCGCTCCGCCAGCCATCGCCTCATCCCCTCTCCGCTGCGAGCCACCGGTCGTGAAGCCTGAGGCCCCCGCCATGTGCGCGGCTCATGCGTTGGGAGAACATCTTAAACAAACTTCCCCACATGATCCTCACGTGCGTACGGGGTTATTTGCGCCAAAGCCCCTAGAGTACCGCATACATCGAAGTCCAGTCACCTAGAGGGCACGTGCACAGCACGCAACCTCTAGAAATTTTGCATTTGACCCCTTTACGGTCAAGATAATTTAATTAAAGCCCCGACACTGCATCTATTTATTTACTATGATTGCGAACATACCCTTGTCTTTCTTCTATAATTTAAACCTTTTCATTGCACTAATTTATTTATTAAAATATGAATTTTGTTCCTCAATTAATTCTTTACAATATGGCATTCTTGTGATATTTTTATGATCTATGATTAGTTAATAATTCATATTCTTGTGAGAAATTGTATATTTTACCCAGTTTGTGCTAAAAAATTGATAGATAATTAACCATTACTTGAGATTTTGCTGAAAATTCATGTATAGAAGAATTAATTGAGATTCACATTATGCCAAAAAATAATCGCATTTGCTTGCATATTTTTTCTATAAAAATCATTGTGTGTAATTCAATAATTGATTTTTAATGGGTATTAAACTCCACATTTTTAGGTTTAGAATTTTTCTAGGGTATTTCATTTTTTGATATATCTTGGATAATTGTATTTCCTGAAAATAAGTAGGTTTAATATTTATTATAATTAATTATTGAAATTCACCTCATTTGCATTCATTAATTCATAAAATATTTATTTTGCATCAGAAAATTCCAAAAAAATACAATGCACTCACTTCATCATTATTTACATCTCGGCAAAATTTCATATTTTTTGGACATTGTTTGATAGAGATCAATTTTTCTAGTTCTTAAAAATTGGTCCGCATTTGCATTTGCATCCAAAATTGCATTAAAAATACCAAAAATATTCCGTCTCAAAAACTGCATACGAAATTTGATAGACATTAACCTACGTTGTTCCTTTGTCTCCTTGAGTTCGACCTTGGAACTTGCCTACGTAAAATAAATATAAAATTACTCGAATTAATTGGATTAAATTTCCAAGTGATTATTTCTTGATTGATTCCGATAAACTGTCTACAACGAAACAACAAATTCATTATTCATTTTAAATGCTTAATAATTCATACAAATTAACATAAGAAAATCGCGACTCATCAATAGTCTAACTCATTTGTTATTACTTTTTGTCGAAGGAAATATACAAGTTGAAGTTACTATACTTAGATTTTTTATCAGTTGTGCCCCTCTGAGATATTGCAATTTCAGTTATGCCCTCCCTTTTTTGGAATATCAATTATGCCCCTACCTTCTTGCAAAAGTCACAGTTATGCCCTTCTGTTAAGGTAAAGTAGGGGCATAACTGATATTACAAAAGGGCAGAACTGTGAATTTTATAAGAAGGTAGGGGCACAACTGATATTTCAAAAAAGAGAAGGGTATAACTGAAATTGCAATATCTCAGAGGGGCACAACTGATAAAAACCCTTTCTGTTAAAATAACTAATAGACTTTCAGCCGTGCCTTCATTGAAATCTTGACACTGGAAGAAAAGAAATAAATATTCATGAGATTTCTTTATTTAGTTTATATATCAAGTTACAAGCGTGAAATGGTTAAAGGCTTTACAGAGTTATGTGTGTATGATTCAATAGATAAATGGCAAGTGACTGCAATGAGAGCTTGCGTCTGCTGTTTAGATTTCTTTCACGCCACCACCAGTTCTAGTATTTCATCGAATTCGAACCATGGATCCCAAATCTAACAACACTTATCAGTAGGGGTGTATATGGATCAGATTGGATCGGATTTTGACCTAATCCGTGTCCAATCCACACATAACAGATTTTTTATTTTTCCAGTCCAATCCAATCTACTAAACATGCAAATCCAATCTAATCCACCGGACTACGGATTGGATCGGATTGGTTTGGATTTTTAATGCTTACCCAATCTATGATTAAGCTTCTAACACAATCGATCTCGACGTTCGAATCATGGTTCTAAAATTGAGATTATGAATAAATATAAAGAAAAGAATAGTTAATTTTTGGCAAGAAATTTGGCCTTTTTTTTGGAAAGCAAAAACATATATGCTTATTATGGATTTATTGCAAACAATCAATGTATACATAAATAATGATAACATACTTGTGATACGTAGAAATCATAGAAAATCACGACAGTTATGAATAAAATTGCAAGTTTGTATATATCAAATAGGAGCTACAACTAACCTACAACTAACATGCTTGGCTACGTGGTACGGGAAGGATGACCGTGCATGAGGGAGGTTTAGGACACGAACCATGGGTGGCTGCATGGTCGGGAGGGATGTATCTGAGGTTCCTGACTGCCCGAACGTGAAGGAGGTATGTGAGTGCCGAAGATGAGATCTGGACACACATGCACGGGGGAGGTCTAGCTACATGTGTGTATAGTTGGAGACAAGGAGGGCATATATGATGACGAGACGACATCCGGCTGGGGATGAGATCAGGCTACATGCACGCAAGGGAGGTCTGGAAGAGCAGAGGACGAGGTCTAGCTGCACATACGTAAGGAAGATCTGGTTGCGCATGCGCACAACTAGGACAAGGATGGCATCTGACGGAGATATGTGCACCTGAGGGTGGAGATGTGTGCGGCGCGGGTGAGTGTTTTGTTTGGAATGGATCCCGAGTGGATTTAGGTTTGTGTATTATTATTTTTAGAAGGATGTTTTGTTTGGAAATTTGGAAAGGCATGAAGGGCATTGTGGGTACGTATTACTTTTTTCTTAACCAACAAGTGGGGGGGAGATAAGGGGCTTTTCGGTAAGTTGTGTGGTAAAAGATGAATTGGAATATATTTAAATTATAAAGAGAGGATCTTGTATATTTACACATAGCTTTCAAATAAAATTTACTATATAATATACTTTAATGAGAACAAATAAATTAGTATATATTATTTACTTATTAACGGATTGGATCGGATTGGATTTTGACAATAATCCGATCCAATCCACAGATGAACAGATTTGTAAAATTCTAATCCGATCCGATCCATTAAACTTATAAATATAAACCGATTCAATCTAATAACAACGGATTGGGTCGGATTACGAATTTTATCCGATCCATGTGCACCCCTAAGTTATCAACGACTCTGGTACCCTCTGAATCTAACTAGAGGAGGCATTCCTCTCTTTCTCTATATGTCTCAACCACCACGTTAAAGCCTAATGCTACCTCCACTTACCACGCAGGCAAAACATGTCATGGTGTAGTTTTATTCTTTTTTTCCCAACCTAGAATTTGGGACACGTATTTTTAATAGTTGCCTTCTAAGAAGTTGGCCGACCATCCTCCTCTTTATACGTATTCTTGAACTCTACGTATTCGTTACTTTATACGTAAAATCACCTTAGGAAAATAATTAAGGATCGCATATGTATCAGGTAGAATGATAGATTAACTATCTTCGATTAATTTCGATACCATATTTGAATAGTAAAATATACTCAACAACAACAATAAAAAAGTTATTAATATAAGTCCATGGATGATATAAAATTTTGTTAGGTTGATTTATATCAATATTATTCATTGAATAATAGTGTAGAAACATTCACTGCATAAGAAGACATAATAAGAAAGAGATATCTATATTATAATACACATACGTATCTAAAAAAACTTGTATCATTATATGTTTTCCAGGAAAGTAAAAAAATCATCCATATCCGCTTACAAAAAATATGGGTATATATTCGTATACGATATTCAAATATTGTGAAATAAAATTAAAGTTGCATATATACCATGAAAAAACGATGGGTCACCTATGTTGGGTCAATCTGGAAAGCATATCTAGAAAACAAAATCTACTCACATTTGAAAAGTATATTAAGAAACCAAAATATACTCAAGAACAAAAACATTAAAATTTTGAAAGAGATGTATGTAGATGAAATAGAATAATGCAATGATAATACATATCAATATCATTCACTGGATAAAGGTGTGGGAAATGTAGATGACAATATATAGGGATTGTATGTTGCATACATGTGGATCGTAAGTCGAGGTAAGAAATGGAAGGTGGGAGACGCGAACTTACAACAATTGAATAAAGATAAGAGACTGCTGGCGTACTTACGGAATCAACTTAAGGATATATTTTATATAGATCTTGATTGAATTTTGATGAGAGGGTATGAATTAATAAGCAAGGGCAAATTCGGGGTTCACTGGCGAAAGTTAATGCATGGTCGACATGTTTGTCCCTGGTTAATAGATACTATATATACATTTCTCCACACATACATATTGTACTGTAAAAACAGAGCATGTAACTTAATGTGAATGACAATATATTAAAAGTGATATAATATAGTGTAATAATGGGATTATTACCCCCAGTTATATGGCACGAATGAATCCTGGAAGTAAAAAAAGGACAACGACAACATGATTAAGTTTGTTGAGGACTTTTGCTGCATATGGACATTAGGATTAGTGTATGCGCGATTGGCATCACCTATTATACATGGATCCAGGTTCCAAGATAGGCAATTTTTTTCAAAATCATATATGCAAGTAAAACTGTAAAATATGCCTATAAAGACATGCTTTTCAATTAATCGATTATTGCCCAGATATGTGCACATGTCATATATATTAACTTGTCATATATGTTAAAGTACCATATCTTGAAATAATCTTATGTTTCATAAACATAATTACCGTTGAACATGCACACGTGATAAGATATATAGCGATGAAAATAGATGGATATACCATCACCTCAGATAAGTTATTCTATCTGTAGTGAACAAAGACAGGTACGCCTCATCTGTGTTATGCCATCTCGCATGCTGATCTGCTGGATACATAATAACTTCACATATACATATCTTAATAACTATAATTTGCTTGCTTATGGTAGATTCACACGTTTTATATTGTAGGATATTAGTGCCATGTTTAATAGACAACAATTTATCTATTCTGTAAGTTTATATATGATGTAGATATATGATTGTATAATGTGTACATCTAATGACACAAAGGGACAATCTAAGCATGTTTCCATTACAATGAGATCGAGTAGGAAAACACAAACAACAAATGTTACAACAATTGCCATTCGAGTTTCGGAGTTACAAATTCTCAACGGAAGTTGGAAGACAACTACATCAGTATAGCAGATGCGGGAAGAGGAAACAACAAGCACGCTGAACTATGAATAGATAAGGGTAGCTTTTTAGCATTAAGATGTGCTTAACATGGCAACTTTGCAGAGATGATAACTTGAGTTTTACAACTACGACGGTATCTGGAGACAAGATATAGAAGCTACAATCATCAAATTTACCATACCGGCTATGTAGCTAGAAAAGGTAACTGGAGTTTTCCTAAACGTTACCATGACATAGAAGTCATAAACGTTATCAAGAAATACGTAGATAGAGTAGCACAAAGATCAATATACAATTTAGAAGTCCGTAAGGTGTGGTCTACCAACGAAGATGTATATCTGCAGCAAATATGTCTTAAAAATTTTCGAAAGAGCTGACGCCTCTCCTTCCCTTCAAGGATTATTAGAAAAAAAGAATTTCACGAAAAATTGATCACCCAATTCCTGATTGCTACATACTTAGCAAACAGTGGCAGCAAGAAGCTCCTGATACCGATCAGCGATATGTTCCTGTGGTGCCATTAAAGCCATCTTCCTTTTATTCATCTTCATAGACGCGACCTCGGGTACCCACCACGAAAGCTTCAGGCTTCTGAGGAGGAGGATCGAGAGGTCGAGGGAGATTGTTACTGCCACAACGACGATGGGGTTTTGTCTACTGCGGACTCAAGCTTCGTTGCCAGTGACCACACACTCTCCAACAGAGCAAGGAGGGGATGGAGAGAAGGGGAGATGGGGACAATGGAAGAGGAAATCAAGGGCATAGTTGCGAGAATCAAATAGAAAGCAAGGGGTGGATGTCTGCCATCCTCTTCCGGGAGAAGCCGTCGAGGAAGGCGATCTCGCAAGTTAAGCAGTGTGTAAGAAGAATCGTAGCTACTCTGTTTTCTGACGAAGACGATGCATGAACTCCAGAGGGTTCACAAAGTTTTGGGAAATCAATGGAATCTTACGAAGGTGATCTCACATAGTGGAGAAAGTGGGGACATAAGAGGTGAACGACGATGCTTCCGAAATGGCACAAATGGTTAAGATCCAAAACAACGATATATCAATTGGCCTTCAAAGGTAAAGAGTAATATAGTTGGGGATACAAATGGAATTTCTGAAAAGGCAGACTAATCAAAGTCGGTGGATTCCCCCTTCTTAATATATAGTAATAGAATAGACTAGTGTATGAGCCCGCACTTCCTAGCAGGTTGGAGAAAAATACACCGTTGGAGAAAATATACAATTTGTAATATTTTCAAAATTATGGAAAATGAGTAAGATATTAAATTACAACTTTTATGATTTCTTGCAATGTTTTTATTGCAAGAATTAACAATACTCCTATTATAAAATGATGAAAGGTAGCTTGCTGAGTTGCTGCTCATAGAAGGCCATGGAGCTAGCAATAACCCAAGACAAACTTAATATACTGGGGATCATACTGTGCTTCGTGGCGTGGGTTTTTTATTAAATTTGAAATACATATATAATGATTGAAGAATATTTTTGAAGCATGATATGTAAATGGAATTATAAGATATCAAGGAGAAAATGGAAGAATTAATTTACATAAGATAGAAGAAGAAATAATGAAAGAGTTAGATGAAGTGGTTTGAATAAATATGTTTATGTAATGTTTACATATATAAGACAGGTTGGAGTTGATAGAGGAGAAAACATACAACTAAGAGGTCGGGGACGAAAGTGTATAAGGAAATTATCTAAAAGGTCGTAACTGTATTTTTACTCCTCGTTAGTTCTTCTTTATCAAACCTTTTATCTCGGAAATTAAGTTACATTTTGAAACGAAAGGAAGATAAGTATGCTAGATAATATGAAAAAATGAGTATTGATAGAAGTGAATGGAAATCAGAAGCAATAAGCAATAGAAGAATAAAAGTTCAAGATATTGAATGTATTCCCGCATTTTTCTTTGATGCAGCACAAATAAAAACACAATAAACAACAATGGTATACTATAATGGTATCAAACAAATGAAACAAAACATGAACAAAAGTTCCAAGTGACTTCTCAACTATCTATGTGCCTCTTTATTTCTTCTCTTTATATTGTAAATATCTAGCATGTTTAAATGAAAGGAATATCCAAAGTTTAACTATGTACCCATATCGGTGAATGCTTCTAAATCATTTTCAGATGAATAAGAGCACCACAATCAAGTGGAAAACATATTTTCAATACATGTACGGCTGTAATATATGTACTGGCATAACATAACTACATAAAAAGGGAAAAAAACTACACATACATTGACCCGTCAATATAATTGCCAAAATGTCTATTTATTGGCAATTATGTATATAGAAGATGCCTAGAAAGATATAACATCATATAGATACATAGATACATGTTTTTTTATTAAAAAGTGAGACACACTAATTGTTTAAAAATGAAGGTATGAAATCAACTTAAATTTATATTTAGAAAATAATTGAATGAAATAGAGAGGAGCATCGGTCGGACAGTAAAGCGTCAGGACAGTAAAATGTCACACTGATATCAATCATCTTTTCCACCTCGACTTGTTAACTTTCATTACATCAGATAGTTGCTAAAGTAAATAGTAATGAAGAAAAAAATTAGATTACTTTGATTTATATAATGAACATTTGGAAAATGTAGATAAAATTCAACATATTAAGCGAATAAATATTTTTTTTACAATATTACACATTCAATTTTTAAAAGTATGCAATTTGGATGCTAAGTAGCCATCCTGAATTGCCACAACATTTTAAAGCATGAAAATCATTATTAAATGTAAATTTAGCAAGACTGATCATCATTGCCAATATTACAAAGATATAAATAGATTTTTCATGTTTGGGTTTTTTGGAACTTAGATTTTTAATTAGCTGAATTTATACAATCAATAATTTTCATGAAATAGATGTAAAAAATAATTTTTGAAGATATCGACCATTAGTAAAAAAACGAACAGTACTCGTTAATGCAAGATCACATGAATCTTAAAAAAGAAGAAGAAAACCATCAAAGTGTCCAAGGAGTATGACATATCAAAAGGCAACACAAATAATTACTAATAGGAGAATATCAAATGAATATCCATATCGTGTTCATTATGTTTTCCCGCAAAATATTTAGTGAACTATATCAATAAGCAATGGATGCAACTGAGTGCCAAGAAAAAAGAATGCTAGAATTGAAGGCATTGTATATTTTCAACATATTAGTCACAACCAAGTTATCGAAGCTGATGTATAGCTTCAATATATCAGCAACATCGTGCTAAATTGTAATCCTTTATTCTATATTGATCATTAGAGACGACGATTTGTAAATTTTATAGTAAATAAACTTCATCTCACTACGTGCAAATATCAGGATCCCTAAAATAGTAGAAGGCAACTTTCATATAATGACAGTACATGAAAAAATTCAACTAAATACATATTAATTATCAAAAACAAAGAAACGGAATAATACAAATACTATTTATAAAATCATGGCAACAAAGAGAATATTTAATTGATATTAATAATAAGAAGATACAATACATTTTTAATAAAGTAATCTTTTAAAGATGCCTAAATATTTTGCTTACCTATTATAGGGCGCAAAATATAAATGTACGTAAACAAACAAAGATGAGAAATAAATATTACCCATAATAGACTCGAAACTACATAACAAATTTGCACAACTGTACGCACTGAGAAGAATCTGTAAATGATATCCATAGTACATCTCTATCCAATTCCACTACAAAAAACAATACACCCCAACATGTATCATCACATGAATATGCGCAGTAGATTCAGTACAGAGTCAAACTAAAAAATGAATTTGTTGCCTACAGAAGTAGTGGTTTTATATCCAAATAGATTAGACATTTACATTCTGTTGTTAAAAAAAATATTATATTACCTTAAGCAACTTCCAATTAGTGGTTGGATATGAGGTCTAATAATCATTTAACTATATTATATGCAAACCATGATCTGGTTTAATTACAACTTTATCTCAATACATGTATGCTAAATGGTTCGGTTGCAGACTCAAGTGTTCACATAATTCTGTAAAGATCTCTATAATTGACTTTTCAGTTATGTCAAGACCTCTCCAATCGACACCATAGATAGGATCAAACACAACAAAACTCAATCATAGATTGAATTATAAATCACATGAAATACTTTCCAATACACATCATTATCTAACAGAGAGGATGTGTTTTTGTTCATTCACATATGCAAATGATGACACATTTAAAGACATACCTAAATCATGAAATTAGTAAACTTGGACTGCAAAATGGTTTATTCTATTTTCAAATAAATTGTAAAATTTATTAAATTATGATGTTATAGGACAAATTTTAAACTCAAACAGCTTAAAAGCAAACGTACCAGTCTACATCTTTATCCCAATATATCATTGCAAAATGGTTCCTTCATAGATTCAAGCATTCACATGACTCTGCAAAGACATCTCAAGTTGCATCACCTTCTATAGGATCAAATACAACTGAACTCAATCAGAACCTTAGACATAAACCACAAATGGTAACTTCATTTTCGAAATAAAATGCAAAAGTTAGCATATCATATAGGTATGAATCAAATTTGAAACTCAACAGCTTTTAATCAATGACAATACTTCATTTAGAAAAAGAAATAGATACATATAATAAGTAGATGATATTACATTACATTTCTATAACAGATAACACGATGGATATTTCTACGAAACTGATTCCGTTTATGCTGGAGAAGATATATGGATTAATAACGGGCACAAAATGGTTACAGAGATAGCATCCAATATAAAATCAATAAAAAAAGAAGATACCAATCTTAAAAGTGGAAGAAATACCGTAGGTTATTAAAATAATAGTGTATTTATATTAAAAAAGAGGCTCAGATGATGGGTACATCATACTCTACATAGATGAAATTTCAAAGCAAAATGAGTACAATGTATTACATCCAATGAATGAACAACATGATTCTGATGAAGAATTTCAAAATTACCTCACCATCTATGGGATCAAACAACCAAATACAAAATACACAATATATGCTCAGGTCTACATCTTTATCTCTAGATATGGCTGCAAATTGTTCCTTCGGAGATCCAAGCATTCACATGATTATGTGAAAACCTCTCAAGTTGCCCCGGCATCCGTAGGATCAAATAAAATATAACTTAATCAAACATGCAATCATCATTTTAACCTTGGAAAATAGAAATATAGCTGGGGAGGAGTGATCTTACAACCAAACCAAAATCGATATCCAAGAAGGAAGAGGTGCTTCGAGCATCATGAATGGACAAATGATCGGCACAGAGAGGGAAATAAGAGAAATATATCAGAGCCGAGATCGCATACACGATGGAAGAGGAAGATGCAAAAAAAGATACCTGGGAGAAGTGTGATCATACGATCAAAACAAAGCTGACATCTGAGAAGGAAGAGGTGCTCCGATAGGGATGAAAACGGTCGGATATGGATACGAATGTAGGTATAATCATATCCTTATCCATTTTAAAATATGAATACGAATGCAGATACGAATATTGATGGATGTGAAAAATGTATTATCATATCCTTAAAAACGAATACGAATGTAAAACGAATACGGATCGGATACAAATAATAACATAAATATTTAATAGATTAATTAAAATATACATGTTTTAATGGTTTACTCATAAAATAAATATACTATACAGGGCCGGCCCTGGGCATTGTTTTGGAGTGCAATTGCCCAGGGCCCACTAAGTTTAGGGGCCCATATTTGCATGAAATTTGATTTTTAGGTTAAGGATAAAATAGAATTTGTCATTGAAACAACTAAATGAAAAAATAAGCCTCTATAAATTAGGAATGAAAACAGATAGGATACGGATTGAATATGCCTATTTCATATCCATATTCATTTTATCTCTATCGAATACCGATATGGATATGATTCGGATATGCATTAAGGAAATCATATCCTTAAAAATACTGATATGAATTCGAATCCGAGTACAGGTCAAATAAAGAGGGGACCCGAATGTAGATCGAATAAAGAGCCAATCCAAATACGAATCAAATAAGAATGAATCCAAACATAGATCCAATAAACATGGAATCCGAATACGGATATAATAAAGACCACATACGAATACGAGTTGAATTTCTATCAAAGTTCAAAATGATTTTAAAAAAACAACAATGAAATATAAATAAATTGCATCATGACAAGAGATAGAATCGAAGTAACATGTGTTCTTGACTAGAAGCAAAAGGGGGATAGGGTATCGTAACTTTTGTTAGTGCCCATTCCCAAACAAACGGAAGTTTATAGATACCATTATTATATTATATATAATGCTAATAATATCATGGTGTTGTGGCGTATATTACATTAACTAATATAGAAAACAATATTAAATGTTGTATTCGGATATCCGGATATGGATCTGGATATTCAAGCCACTACCATATCTGTATACGTATTTGGAAAATTTTTACAACCCATATCCATATTCGATTAGTAGTCGGATACAAATATATGTATCCAGTAATTTTTCGAATACGGTAAGCAAATATTCAGATATATTCGTATCCGTTTTCATCCCTACTATAAATTCGAAATTTTGGTGAATAACTCAATGTTAAAGTCAAAATTTTAATGAGATTATATAAGGGTTGATTGTTCCTTGAAAATAGAATGTTTCATTTTATACTTGATGGTAAACACACTAGGGATAATTTACTCTTATCAAAAAAAATTAAGGGCCTCTTTTTTTCTTTTTCCTAGGGCCCATGAAATGTTAGGGACGGCACTGATACTATATATAGTAATTTCATAACAATTATAACAACACTGATGAATGCAAATATAAAATATTGTTATGCACAATTATAAATAAATCTATTACTATGCTTATGTATGAAAACGAATATACGAATACGAATGCGAATGTTAGCGAATGTCAAAGTGATATCCATATCCGCATCCATTTTAAAACAAATACGAATATGAATGTCAAAATATGTATAAAATGAATACGATAGCGGATCGGATACGAATATATTCACATTCGTTTTCATCCCTATGCTCCGAGCATCACGAAGGGATAGATGATTTGCACATATGATGGAAGACGAATAGGTAGTTTGGAATTGGGGTTACAGGAGTTTCGGAGAGAAAACAATAGATCCGATGGATGTTAAATACATGGTTAAGGCAACCTTAATGGGCCTACAACTGTACAAAAAGGTGTCAATGGAAAAACATACAAAAGATCAAAGTCCAACACGTCACGGGACACACCAAGATAGCCACGGGAGAGCCACCCACATCGGTTGAGGAGAAAACATGAGCCAAGGAATAGCTTCATATATGGAAAGAAATGTCCAGAGCTACCCACGTGTCTTGATGTCTAAAGCTTGGGCAAAAATCCAGCTTTAGTATATTAATAAATATACTATATAGATGCATATATATATAAATTTTGTACTCATTATTAATGTCCCATGTAGATATATGTCTCTCAAGTTAACAAAAATACCAACTGATATAATATTAATTTATATATATTCCTCTCAAATCCAACACCAAAGCTATAATAATAATTTTGTATAGCCGTATACTGTTTTAAAGTGAATACTACCAGATTATGCATACCCGTTAGCCGATATATCTGTATCCGACCTTGTCATCGATCCCTGACTTGGATACTTGGTGTATTAGAAAAACTTATCTGATATGAATATTATAGTTTCAAAGGTCCTGGCAAACATATGGGTAAATAGCATCCATGAAAATACTGCACCAACTCAATGTGCGTTCATCAAGGGCCGATGGGAAGGATGCTTTTATCGTGACTTCTTCAATACTAGACTCCTGGACTAGATCCAAGACTATGGCCTTGATCCCGAAAATAGACTTTAGAAAAGCCTTCGCTACATTACATTTGCCGTTTATCTTTGGGCCTTTTCAAGATTCGGTGGTACCATCACTGTTCATTACTTGGATCAAATCAATCCTCATTCTTATTTGTACATTCGATGTCAGTGTTACATGCTATGCTATCCAAAAATGTAGAGGCTTCTTTAAGAAAGTGATGGAGGCTATGATGACAAATATTCAGTCCATGGATGACTTACTCATCTTTTTGGAATATGACAAGGAATCACTAAAAAATGTGCACTCCACTGTTAACATTTTTAGTAAATTATTGGGACTAGAAGTTCGCAAGAAAAAAAATACGAATTCATGGGACTAAATCTGACTATGGTTGAGCTTGCTGAGGTAAATTGAATAACTGGATGAACTTCAGGAGATCAGCCTCTAAACTACATGGGCATTCTTCTGGCGCCCAAAAGTTTGAAGATCAAGGTCTGAACTCCTCTCATTGAGAGTTTTGCTTCTAAACTTTAGGGTTGAAAGCAGGGGCGGAATCAGGAATTTTATCAAGGGGGGCCAACTAAACAAAATAAAGGATAAAGAGAGATAAAGTGAATAAAGTTATTTTTTTAACAAAATATGCAAGCATGGGATTCATATTTTTATTCATCCTCTGTTGTTGCCATATTTCGAACATGCAGATGGCTCACTTGTTGGTGAGAGTAGCAAGGATCGTGCAATGGCAAAAGGAAAAGGGCTTGCTGGTACTAGTAGAAAGATAGCAAAATCTGAAGATCGCAAGCGTGGAATCTAATGCAACTATCGTGATTGTGAAAGACCCTTTTTGGGATGGGGAAGCCAGGCCACCTGTAACCTAAATTGATGAATCGGTATTTCCTTTTTGGGGGGCATATAATTTTGAGGGTAAATTTATACAAATTATAATGGATTGTCTAGATTATTTATACAAAATCCATTATAATTTGTATACATATCTAGGTAATGCATATCTAGTTCGAATGATTCATACACATTTTCTTCAACGTTGTCGATGACTAGATATGCATTACCTATATTTGTAGAATAGTAGATACCCATCTCAAGTATTTTTGAAAGATATAAGTTGATTGGTTGTTGTATGAATCATTTCGGGATGCCACACATGTCGATGGTTAGACTCTGTTAGTTGGGTGAATGTAGGCACATGTCAAATCGATTTTGTTTGCATGCTGATGAGATTAGATTTGTATCATCAAATGAATATTAAAAAGGCGCGCTTGATGTTGTTCACATTATTATTCGTGGCTTAATAACTTCTATAAAATTTTGATAGGAGAACCATAAAATTTATATAATTATGACTTATGGATCGCTATTTCCCCACAGGCTCCCGACTAGTAATATCTTATAGTGCATAGAGGGAACCATAAACAACTAATATCATTTATGCGCACGTGGAATAATATCATTGGGCTCAATGATAATGTTCGTGTTAAATTTTCCAAACAGAGAATATGCAATTGCACTACAATCACTGTCCGTGCTAAATTTTACAAGGGACTTTTTTCTAAATAATTATCAATTTAATGCAAATTAAATAAGTAGACATGTGTTTTATGTAATTACTATTTTAGGTATGAATCGGCACATGAGGTGTCGCGAGAGAGGACCCAAAATGACACTTCAAGTGCCGATTTCGAAGGGAACAATTGCACCAATGTCCAAATATTTTGCATATGTATCCTATTCAAAAAATTAATTATATAAATAATCGTGTCTTATATACGATCAAAGAGACACATTATATCATAATGTTTTTTGACGCTTGGATTTTCGTAATCTCAATAGAAAATTAATTATTAATTTTATGATTATGATTATTGAAGAATTTAGATTTATTATTCCATGGATATATATTTATTTTGGTATATATAGATAATGATAAGAAAACATGTTTCAATTTATCTGCATATATGGATATTAATATAATTTTCATTCTTTAAAATACAAAAATGGGCAAAATTATATAATTTTAGGATATTTACACTCATAACCCTGAGTAATCATGTAATTACCCCATGAACCCTGCGTAATAGCGAATTACGTGAGAAACCCCAAGTAATGACTAACGTTTACATGTGTAACCCTCCTTTACGCTCTGACGTTAGCAATAACCACGGTTGGGTTACTACCTACAACGCCCTAGTTACGAGGAGGAGATCAAGTGGCGGGGGTTCGTTGCCCCAAATCATGCGCTACATGTAGTGTCTCGATGGAATTGGTTGTCGAATCAATGAATAGTGCACTTACAACGAGGTGGATGTTTAGCCCTCGTCCCACCCTCGACATCGTCACTTCATCTCTCCCACCTTCAACTCATCCTTTTCATCATCTTCTCCAAGTCACGGAAGAAAAAAGCCCCCCGTCAGTTGCAGACGAGACCCTTCCTCTTACACCAAGGAACCTGAAGCAACTCGAAAAGGGAAGGTGTGTCCTCCCCGTCATCTTCACCTCTAAATTTCTTCTTAAAATCCAACTGACGAGAATGAAATATGCATGCACCTTATAACATGGGTTGGTTCAAAGGGCATGAAGGGATCCTTAGCATTTGCGTCCGGTATGGGGGATACTTCAAGAAAGTACGAGGGCGTGGTGGCAAAAGGTACTTGCTAGGGAAGCAAGTCGTAATAGGGACAAACCAAGATTACACTTGTTGGTTCAACATCATCGAGGACATTGTAGAAGTTGTTCCACAGCAAGCAAAGGACTCCTTGCGTATGTGCTACAAAGTTCCTAATTCCCATCCATCTAGGTAAGAAACTATCTCATGGTTTGATTTTTTTCGCCCTAATCGCATATTATTTAGGTATACAAATATTTAATCACTTTTTTTCGTTGTTAGGTATGCAAAGTTATCTGATGAGAAGAAGATGATGAAAATGTTTCACTTGCACCAAGTTGGGACGCAAATTGAATTGGTGGTGGAGTTTGATCAAGATGCAGAAGCACTCGATGCCTTGGAAGATCATGCGAATGCAGACCAAGATCCAACCGCAAGTTCCCTAAGGAATGATGTGAATGAGACTATGGAGGCTTTAGAGGAGTTGGGGAAGGTCGGGCATGAAACCATGGAGTCGCTTGATTGTATCGCTTTCACCAAATGTGCGCAAGGGGATGGCTTGGAAGGATTTACTCCTTATTCATTGTTAGGTATGCAAAGTTATCTGATGAGAAGAAGATGATGAAAATGTTTCACTTGCACCAAGTTGGGACGCAAATTGAGTTGGTGGTGGAGTTTGATCAAGATGGAGAAGCACTCGATGCCTTGGAAGAGCATGCGAATGCAGACCAAGATCCAACCGCAAGTTCCCTAAGGAATGATGTGAATGAGACTATGGAGGCTTTAGAGGAGTTGGGAAAGGTCGGGCATGAAACCATGGAGTCGCTTGATTGTATCGCTTTCACCGAATGTGCGTAAGGGGATGGCTTGGAAGGATTTACTCCTTAAGCGATGGATTTGGAGGATGAAGTTGTGCAAATGGACATTGACCGGAATGATATACTGAAGATGGATGATGCTCCCTATTTGGAGAGCCAGTGGACATTCTTGGAGATGAATCAGGGACACCCATCAGTCCCATCGCAATGGAGGCATCGGTAAGGATTTCTCATCAATCGCGTGTAATGAGATCAAAGAGAGTGTTGCGCTCTCAAACTCAGTGTATCAACATAAGCGAATCGGATGAATCTGATTTTGTTGCTGACATCACAAGTACCAGTGATGATGATGAAGAACTCATCGGTCTTGAGACTGAGAATAGCTACCACTATCTCTTGGATTCAGATTTAGAGGATGTGGAGGACTTCGAAGGTCGAATATAGTCCAGCGACATGGATATTTCGGACATTACTGTTAGATCCGAGTTCGATGGACTGATGAATTTAAACATGCATAAGCATTTATTGTATGAAACATGAATTTGATGTGAGATATATCAAGAGTGTGACAGTCAGGGTGACTGCCATATGCTGGAGAGAAGACTGTAAAAGGTGAATCCATGCTTCTAGGATCCAAGATAACATGCTATTCCGAGTCAGGACAATGCACAGGGAGCACAATTGTTCCTCTGTCAGTAGGTTTAGCAATTCATTGGCTTCACAAGAGTGGATTGCGAAGTAAATTGAAGCATGGATCAGAGGCAACCCGGAAATGACTGTCAATGCCATATCTAGACGGATAGCTGAGCAATTCCAAGTCCATATACCTTACATGAGGTTATGGAGGGGAAGAAGGAGTGATCTAGATAAGATATTCATCTCTCATTCATGAACTGAAGAATCAGAATCCTTCAAGTGTGATTCACTATGAAACTAAGAAGGGCGATTCATTCTTACGTGTTTTCATATCGTTGAAAGCACAAAGGCAAGGTTTTATTGAAGGATGTAGACCCTTCATAGGTCATGATGGTTGCCACATGAAGGGGAAATACTTAGGAACACTTCTTTCGGTGACATCTTTGGATGGATGCAATGCATTATTCCCAGTGGCATTCACAGTTGTTGAAAGCGAGTCCATTGTCACATGGAATTGGTTCATGACTCATTTGCACCATGCTATCGAGTTTGGTAATGGTACTGGTTTGACTTTCATATCAAATGCACAGAAGGGTCTAGAGTTGACGGTGAAGACCATCTTCCCCCAAGCGGAGCACGTGACATGCATGCGACATCTGTATAAGAACTTCAAGAAGAAATTCCCCGGTGATGAATTATAGATCATGGTTTGGTTTGCTGCAAGGGTGTTCGATGCCAGGCACTACAATCACTGGATTTCAGAGATATAAAAACATACCATGGGTCCATACGAGTGGTTGGCAAATGTGCAAGAGAAGTGGAGCCATCATCAATTTGGTGACTCGGCAAAGTGCCATCATCTCACAAATAATCTGCGTGAATCATTCAATGCACGGATATCACCAGCAAGAAATATGCTCATTTGTGAGCTAATTGATTGGATAAGGTAAAAGTTGATGACAACCCGATGAAAGACTTCAATGGTCGAAGACTTGAAAGGAACATGTTGCACCATCAGCCTTGTCTTATGTGAGAGGCATCACAAGGGACTTGAAAGGCTTCATTATTAGAAGAGCTGATGACTGCAATGTGGAAGTGGAAAATCCTTCAGGGAGGTACATTTTGAACCTTCTGGACTGTGAATGCTCGTATAGAAGATGGCAATTGTGTGGGCTTCCATGCACACATGCTGCAATAGCGTTGGGAAGCATTAAAGGAGTGCGGTGGGAGAATTACGTCGATGATTACTAAAAAGTTGATCATTATAGGAAAGCTTACTTTGGTGCTTACATAGCACCAATGCCTGACAAGACATCGTGGTTCGTGGTCAATCTTTCCATTCAAGGTGCGACCACTTCGCACCACAAGGCCGCCCGGGCATCCATGAAAGAATCACATTCGGCCAAGGGACGAGAATGATGGTAAATCAAAGCATAAATGCAGCAAGTGTAGCAAGTTCGTGCACCAGGCCCACACCTGCAAAGAACCAATCAATGCACCATCGACTATCGCACGAGTAAATCGTGATATACTAGTAGGTCCCTCAACGCAAGCTTCAACGAGCTCTCAAAATTCAATGACCAACAGAAGCTATTTATTTTGATTAATTTGCATTTTATCGAGATTAGGTCTTTACTTATGAACTAACATCAACCTAAAATATGTGTATTTTCCTAGTGGAATTGGGAGCAGGACAAGGAGTTATTCGACAAGAGGAAGAAGGGGAGAAGGCCTATCAAGAAGGGGGTGTGGCCGAAAAAGAACAAGAAATGTAGATGCCTTTCCAGATGGACCTCCAACTTCGATGAATCGATAGGTACATCACTTCTCATCAACTCTTAGAAATCAAGTAGGAGCATCAATCACCACTAAATCTTGGATCTGGCAGTGATGAATGCTATCATTATTTCTCATTGTAGGGAAAGTGCGGAAAGGGAACTGGAAGCTTTTTGGAGAGTTTTTGAGTGCTTCGTGGACAAGCTAATACAGATTTTGGGATATGCCTATTTTTGGTTTGTGTATTTTTGAATGCACAAGTAACTTCTTATATGTGTATTTTGTGATATGTACATGAACAATCCATACATGTACTATGTATTAGCTTTTTTAACTATATGTTTTTGGATACTTACATGAACAATCCTTATATGTATTAAGTATTAGTTGTGTTAACTGTTTGTTTTTGGATACTTACATGAACAATCGCCACTTTATCATGTATACATGAGATTTCTATTTTTGTTGCAAAATATTATTTGAAACAATGTATTTGATTAACATGGTTGTGAATATCAAACATATTGATATTGCTTTTATCCATACCAATATTGTTGAAAGCTTATTCAATACAAGGTTAACATTCTCATATCCAACGAAAGATATCACAAGTCTTGAAGGCGCATGTGTAGAATCGTGCTCCTTTGCTCCACGGTTTGTTGGAGGTCTTCAGAACAATTTCGACACCGCAAAGGCAACCATGCTAGATGATGATTCCAAGGAACATGCCGCATTTTCTGCAATTATCGTAAACATCTTTAAACAATAATTTGTAGCAAAACAAAAAAATATAGCATTTTGCAACATCATGAAAAATAATTTTTGCACCTTTTTTTGTCGTACATCAACAAATAACTTTTGTCAAAAAAACCAATTTGTATGGGGGTCTCTATCCCTCATTTTATAGGTCATTGCATGGGAGAGAAGACCACCAACGGTTCTATTTCTAGCCATTGGAGCACGGCAAATCTGGGGGCATTTTCGTCCACCGTAACAACCATCCAACAAAAACTAACGTCTACTAACACAGGGTTATGTTGTGTAAGAGTTAACCATTATTCGGTGTTTCTCACATAATTTGCTATTACGCAGGGTTCCTATGGTAATTACATGATTACTCAGGGTTATGGGTGTGAATATCCCGATAATTTTTTGGGATATGGATATGGTTATCTATTATACTCAATTAACTAACACGTATAGCATGTGTAAATTGTTTTCATTCTTTAAGATTTCATTTTCTTTAGAGACACATGTATATACATGTACCATTTTCATTTTTTTGGTATATAATTAGGCCTTTAAAGAATGTATTCAGACATGGGTTCTCTGGAAATGACTATTTTTATAATATAATATTAAATTAACGCTACAAATAAAAAAATCTGAATTAAATATACTAAAAGATTTGGTCATGCTTGGTACTTCTCAATATATATTTAGATGAAGAATTTTCTGAACAAAAAATAATTTTGGAAATCGCTTCAGAGATTCTACGACTGACTTGTTTTTGAATTCTCATTACATATAAAACTGAGGTATGGTAAGTGCAAATTTGGTTCAACTATTGCTTTCAACTCGTAAGTGCAAATTTGGTTCAACTATTGCTTTCAACTCGAAAGCAACCTTATGATTAATGGTGAAGTTTTTGGACACTCCTCTATACCATGGAGGGCCTTTTTTCTTTTTAAAAAAACTCGAAAGCAAACCACATCGTAGCCCATAAATGGGAATTTTTGCGAACTTAATTATATTATTTTCTTTTCCAGCAATCAAATTAATTTTGAGTTTCTTTTAATTGATTTTTTAATTGTTTCGTAGGGCGTCCACATAAAAGATGACGGGCTCATTCTGGCCCTCAGAATGAGCCAGTCATCTTTTATCCGGACGTCCCTACGAAATAATTAAAAAATCAATTAGTAGACATTCCAATATCGTTGAAATAATAACAAATTGAACTACACCTATTCGGAGGTCCACTAATTAAATAATTGGTACAAGTGAATGGGATGACAGAGTCAGCCATACAACTAAATTGATCATTTAATTCCTTGGCCCCCCTGTCCAATATAGTTGTATGGCTGACTCTGTCATCCCATTCACTTGAACCAATTATTTAATTAGTGGCCCTCCAAATAGGTGTAGTTCAATTTGTTATTATTATACTCCAAAGTTACTGGCATTAATTATCTTATGTCATTGTCTCCGTTACAGTAAGTTGTCTGGATATTAAAAAAAAGTTGTCTGGTTCAGATCTATGACCACTTCTTTACGTCATTGGCACTAATAATTTGATTTATTGGGCCCCTGGCGAATGTCTTTAAGTTAGATTTGTAGCACATTGAATATATCATAACGGCCTTTCATTTACTTGCGAAGGGGAGAGAGGAATGGCGACCACAGCTCACATGCTTATGCTTCTGCTCTTACCATCTTTCTCTCTTGTTCTTGGGATGCAGGAAGGTATGCATATGATTTCGAGTTAATTTTATGATCCGGATTATATTTTCATCGTCAAGAGGTCAATTAAAGGCAGGCATCTTGCCTGCGGTTTCGTTGGTGCGTTTTTTTTAATCATTAGCCTCTTACTGGGAAATTATTAAGCATTTGAAAATAAATTCACGTCTACATGTTTAGGTAATCAGCTAGTTCAATTCCTTCCATCATGCAAATTTAGATCGATGCAACTAATTATTGTTTGAATAAGGATATGAGATACCTAATTACTACAGAAAGAACAGATATAGGACAAGGCTATTATTTTTTGCAGTGTTTCTACAAACTGTTGTTAATTCGTAAGACGATAAAACCAGGGGCGGACCGTGCCCACCCTCCCCCACCCCAACTTCTCAATTTTCGCTATTTTTTCCCATTAACCAATACTATAAAAAGTAGTATTGAGCGGCTGTGCCCCGTCACCTGACAATTAGGAATTGAAAATCCAATCGCATCGTTTGATGCTCCCATCATCTGTGAATTTAGAATTAAAATTGTACCTTCATCTAGGGATGCCAACAGATACATATATATTCATATCCGATCCGCCACCGTATTCGTTTTAAAGTTTTTAACATTCGTATTCGTATTCGTTTTAAAAGGGATACATATATGGATATCACTTAGATATTTGCTAACATCCTTATTCGTGATCGTATATCGATTTTAATATATAAATATATTTGTAAATTTATTTTTAACAATATATAACATAAATATATACCTTCTTTCGCCACATTTGATATAACTTTTTTAATAGAAGTGCATTTAATATATTTATATAATATGTTTTCCATCCAATTCATTTTATATCTAAGTTAATCTGTTGTGTATTTCAAATATTATCCGTATGCTATCAATATCGATTTTACATCATTATCCACATTTTAAAGATATGGTAAAATAATTTTTACACCTGTCAATATCTGCACCGCATTGTACTCGTATTTAAAAATGGACAAGGATCATTCCTTTCTTTAGACCCGGATGTGCCATGCAAAGAGTAGGAGCACGTCTCGATACCTCTAGCTTACTCGCAGCCTCGCCTATCTCTCGGATGTGTTGTGGCCCCGTTCCCCCATGGATCCACCGCCTTGTTTGCACCGTTACACTCTCAATCATTCGTGGACATACTATATATCTAGTTTCTCATCATGGTAAGATTTAGTCTCAAATTTCAAGTCTCCAACTCCAACGCGTGCAACAATAATACAATATATCCGTACTTCGTAAGTCTATGTATGCTTATCCAAAAAAATATCTTGCTGTGTATGTCCGCACTTTAATGTTGTGTATGTCTCTTAGATGCTTTCATTATAGATATGTATTTTCAAAATATAAAAACTCTTTGCTGCCTTTACTCTACTCAACACGTATAAAATGCTGTAATATTGTATTACAAATGAAGTTAAAATTTTTGATATCTTCTAACTAGACTTCATAAGTATTGACTGCGGCACCGAGGACAGCTACGCTGACGAGAAGACGGGAATAAGCTACAATCCTGATTCTTCGTACATACACACTGGTGAAAACCACAATATATCGGAAAATGTCCGAAAATCGGCAACAAATAGGCAGTTACAAGACTTGAGAAGCTTTTCTGAAGGAAAGAGGAACTGTTACACCTTAAGACCTGTCTCCAAGGAAGTAGGGTTATTCTGAGAGCTTTCTTCTTGCACGGCAATTATGATGGGCAGAAAGATTTGCCAACTTTTCATCTCTACGTGGGGACTAATCTCTGGTCAGTAGTTCAAGTGACAAACGCTTCACAAATATACCAGTATGAGATAATGGTTTTTGCGACTGGAGATACCATATCGGTATGCTTGCTAAATGTTGACAATGGGAGGCCCTTCATATCTGCGTTAGAGTTGAGGCCTACAAATATGACCGTTTTCTTTATCAGATGATCATCATACCTCATCGACTGTCTCCATATTTACCGTTGCAAGGATAAACTTTGGAGCACCGGATGACTCGCTTATCAGGTGAGTATATATTCAATAAAATTTTATTTGTCAAATTTACGAAAGATGCAAATATGAGCATAAGATCCAACAACCCTCTCTTCCCTCAAAAAACACGTTTGCGCGCAAAAGAATTGAAGCAAATCGTGGCCCCTCTTGATGACCCGCTTATCCCGAGATTGACAGTATCCAAAATGCACCCCATATTAGGTTTGGGATCACCTAACTTCCACGTCTAAAATTCTAGATTAGAATTACCATATTTTCTTTATTATAATATTTTCAACTATTTTCTATAAAAAAGTTAAAATAAAAAAATGTTTTTAACATAAGAATAATCGATATAATAATTAAATATAACATTATATTGCACTTATCATTCTAACCCTTACAACTATCGAAATATCCACTATTTACAAATAAGTTGCCTATCTTAATAACCTATTTTAAGGACTTTCCTTCAACTCGATCCATTGCTGTCACCAAACGAATCTTATATTAGTATGATTCAGGTGTTCTCTTATAAGATAGAAGTAATTTATTGAAATCTTTTATCCTACCAAGACAAAAATAGTAAGAAATAAGTTTTCGCTCAGTTTTACTTTGTTGGTGATATGGGCATGGATCCTCTGTTATAATGGGAATTACAATAGAGGTGATGTAATTGTATTTTTTTGTTTGCGATTCAATTTTCAAAATCCAACCTCATCGATTGTATCTTCGACTAATGTTCCACATATCCTCCAAATTTTGCTCAAATCCATTGGTATTTGGTATTTTATCTTAATGGTCAAATGTCCGATCAACATTTAAATGTGATTATGTTGCTTAAATATTGATCGGACCTTTGAACATTAAGATAAGGGTTTTTATCACTTGTGCTCCTTTGAGATATTGCAATATCAATTATATACCTACCTTTTTTGTAACATCACTTGTGCCCCTACTTCTTTCACATGTATCACTTGTGCCCTTCTGTTACTTTGGTTGTTGGCCATCAATGAGTTCAACTTAACCCAGATTCGATTAAGCCAATGTATGGGTAAGAAAGGCTGACCAAACCCGACCCCTCCCTCCCCAACCCAACCCCCTACCTCTGCTTTACCATCCCGCACCTCCTTCAAACCTCTGCATTCTTGAGAGCCCCAAGGGAGGTGGAGGAGATGAAATCTGGTTATTCTGCTGCTCGGAGGTAGATCTCGCGAAGACCACTAGAGAACGGTAGATCTCATTCAAGTTCGAACGACTATGAAAGGGAAATGGTCGGAGGAGGTGCTGGAGGGGGCAGGGTTGGGAGGAGGATGTGGTCGAAGGAGGGCTTTGAGGGG
This sequence comes from Ottelia alismoides, assembly GCA_037367405.1. Taxonomy (NCBI): domain Eukaryota; kingdom Viridiplantae; phylum Streptophyta; class Magnoliopsida; order Alismatales; family Hydrocharitaceae; genus Ottelia; species Ottelia alismoides. The sequence continues at coordinate 107,102 of JAZKJV010000079.1, forward strand.
GAGGGGATGTGGGGGAGGGGTAGAGGAGGATCTGCTAGAGGGGTTGGGGATAGGGAGGAAATCAATGGAGGACCTGGACGGAGCAGAGCTAGGGAGGAGGGGCGAAGGAGGTCCTACTGGAGGGGGCAGGGCTGGGGAGGAGGAGGAAGACTTGCTAGAGGGGGTTGGGATTGGGAGATAGAGGTGGTTGGAGGAGAGCCTGGAGGGGTCTGAGCTGGCGAGGAGGGGGCAGTAGAGGAGGAGGACCAGCTGGAGGGGTTGGGGTTGGGGAGGATGAGGTGGTCGAATGAGGGCCTGGAGGGGGCGGAGGAGAAGGATGTTGTCAGAGGAGGAGGACGGGGAGGAGGGAGGAAAAGTGAAGGACATATCTACCCAAGTTAATTAATTTAATTACCTTTGCGTCTCCAATTTTAACATCTGTTTGAGATGTAGATGGACATCATCAAACTCGAGGGGCACAAGAAATGAATGTGAAAGAAGTCTGTGGTGCATGTGATATTCTCAAAAAAATGAGAGTATAACTGATATTACAATATCTCATATGGCACAAGGAATAAATCCCTTCAGATAAAATTCTAAGTGCCCTCGGAATTGTGTGGAATTGGGAGGATATATGGAACATTAGTCCAAGATATAATCCTTGTGGTTGGATTTTGAAAATCGAAATAAAAAAAATAAATTCAATTACAACACCTTAGTTGTAATTCCCATAACAGTGTCCTTGTGATAATTAGGTACGATGCCGTTGAGTAAGTATGGGAGTGTAGCGGGAGAGTACCGATGAATTTTGAGTCCACAGAAATTGTGTTTTCACTCCACTGAAATTGTTTAGTAGTTAAAGTAGTATCCGATTAGGATTCCTACAAATCCTTCACTATAACGGAATATCATATTTACCCCCAAAAAGTTAAGTCATAAACTATAATTGTTTACTTCCATAAATTGTATGGTTAAATTGCTAAAAAGACTCATATTTTCCCTAAAAACGAATTAAATTTGTGAGTAACGCACCATCCTCGTTTATCAGCTTCTTCCTCAAACACTCATCACCACCACCACCACCATCAGGCATCTGCGAGCCTCAATTTCTTATTTCTCCTTCATTTCAATCTCTTCTGAATGTTTTGGGAAAAACCTTAAGCACATTATGGAAGCATGACGATCGTATCATATACGATCAAGAACAACTAGGTGTAATAATTGCTCGTGGCAGAGGAAATTAAAAAAATTTTAAAGAGATGAAACCACATGATTAGAGAACACTTCACAATTCATTTTCAACGAGATCACAAATGATTTCAAGGAATAGCCCTTGAAGCGTGGTTGTGATCACTAATTTCTAAAGTAAGAGATTCTCTTGTCTCAAGTCTGATATGATGAAAATAGTACTTGTGGGCATGTGGACGAGATGCATGCCTCTTGCAATCCATGTTGATGGTCCGAGCGAGGGGTCTCCTGATTTTGTCTCATGAAATTTGACTGCTTCTTCATGAGCAGAGCGCACCGAAGAAGATGGAGATCCGTGATAGTCAATCCAGCAACATAATGACACCACGATGACCGCGGGCTTCTCTAGGTTAACATATGGACGTCCATATGTTGAGAGAGGGAAAGAGAAAGATAGATACTTTCTATGTAGAGAGAGAGAATCTTGTTGCTCTTATGTGTGTAAAAGAGAAAGCTAGGTCTACCCTTTCTTTTATAATAAATTGGATGGTGGAGATGCATTCCTAATTCAAATCAATGGCAGAGATTTTGTTGTAACAAGTAATTTAATTTAAAATAAATTAAATATATTGTAAATAATCTTAACATATTTAGTTTCAATTAAATAAAAAATCTTCCAAATAAAATAGGACTAGAGAGCCTCCTTCCATGTAAGGGGAAATGAGATAGCCTCCTTCCCCTTATACATGGTAGATGGCTATGTTGATTGGAAATAGAAAATCTTTCTCTAATACTAATGTAATCTTATTACATTAAGCCTTAGTTCATGGAATCTTTTGTCGACAAAATATCACCAAATAGTCATTGCAAATTATTTGTGGTAATTACAAAAAAGTCATTGACAATTATGAATCAAATTCAACCATCCAATAAAATGCAAATTACATCAACAATTAATTGTACAATATGAATCCAATTCACATCAATATTTAATTTGTAATTTTTATTTACAATTAACTCTCTATAATATATTATAAATACATTTATAATATTTATAATTAATATGGATCGTGTTATCCATATTATTCATATCCTTCATAATAAATCATATTTAATTATCTTGAAAATCCACTCTCATGTTCCTAAATAATATGAATCACAGTCACATTATTTATAATAATTAAATCACATTTAATTTTCAATTTTCCTCAATGCTAAGATACATTATCAACAATGAAATTATTCTTAAACTCTTTCAAGAATAATGTATTTTCTCTGTGGATACTTGGAGATAGGACATGACGATTGTACGTTCCATGTATAATTACTTGAATATTGAGATCTTATCTCAAATCAAGATCGAGGGTACCTCTCAAAGATGTTTTATTGAATCAAAGTTGTAAGTCTCATCTTCTTAATGCATCTGAATCATATTCAGATCAATGTCCAACATTTGGACTAAGATGAGATTACTTCTATAGAGAGGAGTGACAAAAATCCAAATCTATTTCATCACTCCCGTGGAATGGAAGTGTCACGGTTATACAATCGTTTATGATCAGATCATCCTTGAGTATTTCTAATACCCATAAATCCTACATACTAGAAGACCTAAAATAAACCTGAAGTTTTACATATTTGAACTATCTCTTTCATGGTTTTATCATTAAGTTTCTCTTTTGATCATTGGTAGTTTGTATTGATCATATTATTTCCAAAAACATATATCAGACCTAATCATATTTTCAGAAGTATATATCATACTTACAAATTCAGTCAAGCTTCCAAACGGAGACGACTGTGCACGAAATTTGATCTCGATATCTCTTGAGTGAGATTATGTCTTCCAATCTAGTAATGAGCCTGTATAATCCTTTGAGAGATCGTATTACTTATATGCTCTCGTATGCACACCATCTCGCCATTGTATAGACCTTGTCTATGTCATCAACCTATCGGTCTATCAATTGTACATATTCAGATATATAGTAACACATTTGTCTCTGGTCAGAGGATGTCTGCCTATATCGTGCAAGTATACGACCTAGGTCTCGGTATCTAGATCTCTTTAAGTCAACTCTTTGATCTAACTTATCTAACATCTTCGAATCTATATTGCTATGTAGAGGACCTGCATCAAGTGGTAGGTCATATATCATCCTTTAGAGAAGAACTTCCATCTTCTCCTACAGCTAGAGATCCTCTCTTAACAATCACTTGACGGTGCTCAATGAATCCTCAATCCAACTCTTTAGATATAATCCAAGCACTGGCCTCTATGATTCAACATTTGAACCAACGGTTGTGTGATCATCAAGATGGACATGGTACATAACTCTAATTGTACTAAGGGACATATGATGAAAATTAGTTATTCTTCATTTTAGATCAGGGAATGATTTGCAATAACAATTATGGCATAGATAATCTTTAAACCTATACTCATGTGCTAATCATAAGCTATTTGGAAAGATTGCTCGATAAATTGACCAGCCACTCTGTTCCAAGAGACTAAGTCAAGTCCTTTACAGTACTTGCATATCTCCTAGTAACATTGCTCGCATCCAATGCAAAGGTTGCATCTTATGCAACCAATACTCAATTTTGTTAATGAATTTATAGTATCTTTGACACTACAACTCAATAATTACTATAACCTGTATGCAATTTCTATTATCCTTATCAGAATACCCATATACTTGGAGATCTCTGTCTTCTAACTCTAAGACCCAGTCTTAAGTCATATAAGGAATCTACAAGTAATACCTTTTAGATCATTATCTATCAATTTTTAAGTTCTTGAAGATAGGACTTTGAGATCACTATCTCTAAAGTCATGCCCTCTTTGATGATATTGTTATTACTGCAATTACATGATTGATCTCCATAGTAGGGTTAATAACAATTTACTACTCCCGCGTGGCAGATATCTGACTTGTATACACATCTAGCATACATCAGGCTTTCAGTAACTGATGCAAAAAAGGCAAGTAGATTTAGCATCATCAACACTCTGATATGATATACTTTACATAGATTGTAAAATATCTTAAGGGAAAGAAGTCTTCCTTGCGATTTTATAAAAAGTGGAATACTTTCAAGGTGTACCACTAATGCGATGGTCCCAATGCTCTCTTCTCTTTATTTCTGAACAACTTTATATTTAAGATCTAAGAGGCATCCTTGAGATCTTTCATCTCAAGGTATGGAACAATCAGATTATAAAACACTTATTATCATCCATATATCATTACAAATGATTAAGATTTTATCTACCTTTAGCACGATGAACACAATGGCACTCCCACTAAGCTTCACACAGTTCAACAAGATTCTGTTGGAAATTATAACCTTTATAACTTCAACAATTATTATGTTCCAACTATAAGAAACTTGCTTGAGTCCATAGATGGAATTCTTCAGCTTTCACACCTTGCCTTCCTCAACTATGAATCTCTGGTGCTACTTCATATGAATATCCTCATTGTGGTATTCATGGAGGAATGCAATCTTGATTTCCATCTTCCACATGTCATAGTCAAGTTGTGCAACTATAGTTAGCAATATTCTGATGGGTTTAAGCATGATTACTAGAAAGCAAGTATCATCGTAAATGATGTTTTCTTTCTGTGTGCATCTCTTGGCTATGAGTCATTCTTTGAAGGTCTCTACCTTCTCATCATGTTCCCTTTTCTCATGAAGATCTATTTACACCTAAGGGGTCTAATTACCATTATATGTAGATCCTCGAGGGTCCATGCACAACAATTTTTGCATGAAGGCTACATTAGACTTTATTTCTAACATCCATCATTCCACATCATGATCTTCAGATGCTTTATTGTATGAAGTTCGATCATTGTTAGATTGTTTTGACAACTGGAAGCCATACCCTCTCTATGACCATACCACCCTCAAACTCATTTGAAGAGGTATGAGTGTTTCAACTTTAATTGTCCTTTTAGTTTCCGATTCTAGGAGCCTCATTGTTTCAGTAAGTGAAAAACAATTGGATGGGAGTCGATAAATAATGGCTGACAAATCAGGCTCACTGTCGTTGAGGCGACTACTCGAATCCTCTTGTTATTCAACAATTAACCCACACAAATAATTAAGCAATTAAGAGCAATAGTTAAAATTTATTATACCCTACTAAGAATGTATAATGGCATGCAAGTAAGGGTCGAACACATGAACTAATGGAGTAGAGCTGGCAAGATATGAAATCAAAGCTCAAAGTATCACTCAAGTACTTGGCCAAGTTGTAATTTTTGTAGGCTTTTGATTTTTTTATTTTTTTTATTTTATTTTAAATTTTAAATTTTGTATTTTGATCTTTAATTTTCTGATTTTATATTTTCTTATTTAGATTTTGATATTTGCTTTTTCTTTTAAAATATAATAAAGATATATATGATATATATATATATATATACAATGTAGGCTATGGTAGACATAAATAATAATAAAAAGAGTCAAAATACAACAAATAAAATATTTTTGGGTTTTAGATAATTTTTACTATTTTGTGATTTGCTAATTTTATATATTTTTAAAGTCAAAAATACCCTAAATCAAGATAGAAATAAATATGTGAAATTAAAATGGAGGGGAAAAATACCAAATAGTAACAAAATTTCCCCAAAATACTTCTAAATAAATAATAGTATACAGAAAATTCAGAACTAGAAAACACAAATTTTTTATTTTTTTATGGATTTTATAAATTTTTATAAAGGTTTTTAGAGTTTTCCTATTTTTCTGATTTTTCCTTTATATTTTTAGTGATTTTTGGTATGAAGGTTAAAAACACATAAATAAATAAATATTTTTGGGAGAATTTTCAAAACATTTTTATCAATTTTATGTATTTTATAATGTAAACAAGGACAAAGTGGAATGTTTTTTATTTTTAATAAATAATGAAAGTCCTGAAATTGCAAAATAAAATATATGCATGAAATAGTATAAATCATGAAGCTACGTCTATTTTTTGGATTTTTTAGAGCAACGTAGCTATGTGAAAGAAATGCAAGAAACAAAGAGAAACTACATTACTGACAGGGGACTTTTGCAAATAAAATAAAGTCCAGGGACTTTTCTGTAATTTTCCCTAAAATTTATAACTGAATAAAATAGTTTCTGGACTAAAACGAACGAAATATACAAAACCACGGGGCCTTGATAACGCGTCCCATTACCTTTGTTAATTCGAGCAAATTAATGTTCAAATTAATTAAGAATGTTCGTTGCAGTCGGATAATGAGAGCAGATCAAAAACCACTTTCAATTATAATCAAATTAATTTTGAGCGGTAATTTTTTTACTTGGTTGGAAGTTTAAGGTCGAACTCAGGGATGCAGCTGTCTCCTTAGGTTGATTCGAAGCAAATTTCCAATGTTTGATTTTCAGAGGTGATGTTTTTGGTCTTTTTCGTATATTTTATGCAAGACACATGAAAACTCAGGCCAAATTACAAGTTAAATCAGAAAGATGGTCAAATTAATTTCAAAAATTATGAAACTTGGCCAGATGATGAAATATGATGAAATTAAGCTACCCTCTTTTTTTTAGAATTTTCTGATGCATGGATAAAAAAATGCAGACTTTAGTGAAAATGACTAAACTAATTTTAATAATTAACAAACGATGATATTTCTTAGAATCAAAATTAATCCAAATAGAACTAATTAAGAGCTATCCAAATCAACTTAAATTTTATTAAAACACTTCATGGTTGATTAACTAAAAATCGATTAAAGTTTTCACTAAATGATTTTTCTAAGTCAAACTATATGTGCAAATAGTGTGATTTTTTGATATGTTGCAGCATAGACTTATATCTACCAATGATGATTTTTTTAGAGATTTTTCGATAAGCAGATAATGCGCAATCAATTAATCAATCAAAATGGACAAAATATTGCAATTTTCCACCAAATTAAATTCCATAAATATTCTTCGAATCAGAAAAATACAAAAAATGCTAACATGGTAGAACAAGAGTTATGCTACACAATGCAATTTTCGGAATTAAAAATGGACAACAAAATGATGAAAAATAAATGTGCAAATGCATGGGTATGAATGCAATATAGAAAAAGGAATATGAGCTCAAATGGAGAACAAGGACTTACATGCAATTACCTAAAACTTAAAATTTCTTTGATAACTTGCAAGGGGTATCAAGTGTCCCCTTTGCAAATACCCAATCTTATCTTATTGTGCCCTAAGCCTTCCTCTGTTTTGGAGATGAAACAGGGGAGCTTCTCCCCAAGGTGGAGCTTCACGCGCGCCAGGTGGGGGGGGGGGGCTGTCGGCGTTGGCGGACGTGTGGCAACGCGCGAGGAGGGCGGCGCCAGTGGCGGAGTGGGCGCACGCGGTGGCGCGTGGTGGGGCTGAGGTCGCATGCCCACTTGGCCACGCGGATGAGGTGCGGCGCTGGCACACACGCCGCGCGGAGGAGTTTGCGTGGCAGAGGAGGTACAGGCGGTGACGGCGGAGCCACGCGCGATGAGCAGCGCACGGCGTGGAGAGGCGGCGGGGATAGTTGGCGTGCGGGCTGGAATGGGATGGGGTGTGTGCGTGTAGTGTGGTGAAGAAGAAGAGAAGGAATCGTGCGGGAAGAAGGCAAGAAACAGTGGCATTTCACCACCTCCCATGTTGTGCATGCATTTGTTTAGCCAGAGTTAAATTTTAGATTAATTGATTGATGAAAGTTTGCCGAAAAATTCAAGAAAAATCACCGTTGCGTTCGCAACGAGTGATTTATCCGAGGAAGTAGAATTGGTTTTGCGATTTGGATGATGGAAGATGGAGAAATGATGAGAGAGAAAGGTATAAGGAAGAAAAGATATTACCTGGATGGAGGATTGGATGCCTGGGGAAGAAGGAGCTCAAGGGAGAGCTCTTCCGATTATCGCTCGATGCGGTGGCACACGGAGCTTGCGCAGCTAATAGACGTGTTGCAGCAAGGGACAAGGGTCCATTGGATCTCGTCGAGGAGGATCACATCGTCGCTCACTATTGGCACTCTCTCCCTTGCTGTCACCAAAGAAGGAATGGAGCTCGGTGCTCTCGCTGATATGATGGCGGATATGAGCCATGAGATCAATATGATCCGATGGTTCGGATAAGCTCTGCTGTAGGCGACGTGGCCGCATCTGCGTCGTTGGATGAATGCCGGGAGGAATCATCCAATGACGCCTATTTTTCCTCCTTCATCTATTGCTGGCAGCGGGAACCGAGCTTCGGCGAAGGAGCGCCAGCTCCGCCACTCCATCTTGGATACGTCTGACCTCCCCGGAGTTCCAGGAACGATCGTCGAGGAATCTAGGAGCTCGGGGGAGGCGTTGGACCCTCTTGCTCAGACCATCGGTGGTCGGATGACGGAGACTGGGCTGATGTAGTTCACTCTGACGACACCCCGGCCATTGAAGCCAATGTACCTGCAGGTTACTGACAGTATCCAAAACTCGGGGGAAAGAGTGCGTGAGTGGAATGGGAGCTCGAACGGGTGAAGAAGGTGGGAGCTCGGAGCTCCTCCGCCGTGGGAGGCGGAGGATATGGGTTGACAGTGGCTGAGGTGTGGAGATAGGGAAGAGGTGATCGGAGAGCGTCGCATGAAAGGGGGAGCGTGGCGGAGCTCGGAGGGGGGTTAATGGAGATTGAAATCAAGGGAAGGAGCCTAATTAATTAGGTAAAAATTAAAGAAAAATGCGAAGGAGGAAGAGGGGACTTACCTGAGGACTGGCGGAGCGGATGGCCTGGGCTGGACATCGGGGAAGATGCCTGGGTCTTTGCACGTGTTGGGCGGTCGTCTCAGTGAGCTCAAGCAGGCTTGGAGCTCCGCAGCACCGCTATGATCGGAGGTGGGTCTCATCGGGGAGTAGAGGTCATTTTCGCTCAATACAATCGCCTCCCCCTGTCACAGGGAGACGGAGGAGGGCAGGGCTTCCTCTCGCGTAAAGGTGGACGGGTGTGTATGAGGGAGGAGACGGAGTATTTGAAGGTGAGGCTTGGCGATCCAGGTGGTGGCCACCGTGGATTGAGTGGAGGATATGGGATGACTGGAGGAAGATCGTGGAGAGTGGAGACATGCACGAGGATCATGGATGAATGAGCGCGGTCGTGGGGTGGTTAGATAGTGGAGAGGATGGCCGGGGACGCGGGGAAATATGGAAAGGGGCAAGTGCGTGCGCGAGCGTGAGGATGTGGGAAAGAGGAGAACTGGAGGTGGAAGACGAAACCTCGGCCGTTGCTCAGATCGAAGCGCCAAAAAGCGGCGTGGATTAGGTTTTGGGTGCAGTGATCGAAGGGTTGCAGAGCGGACACGTGTCGCTCTGGAGGCTAAGCGCAAACGGACGGGCGCGATGCAAAGAGGTGTTTGATCGAAGGGTTGAGAATCAATATGGAGACAACGGTTGTGATGGAAAATTGAAGGCGTGATCGAATGGTGCAGCAGGCGACACATGGCGCGATATGGTTAAGGAACGAATGGGCGGACCAGATCAGAGGCGAGGGAAGATCAAACGTCTTAGGAAAAGAGCGGGCGTGGAGATGTTCGGGCTGTTGGATTCAAGAAGGAATCCAACGGCTGGAGATGGGGGCGGATAAGACAAAGGAGACCGGGCCAGGTGGCTCACCCAGAACGGGCCACGTGGCCCAATAAGATTATTCAGAGAGAATTTTTGTTTTTTTAAAGGTTAAAAGGTCGAATTTGAGAAAACTCAAAACATAAAAGTTGTAGATCTCGATGACATCTACAAGTTTCATGTTGACCAAAAGTGTAGAGGAGGTCATCTGTAGATACAAAATATTTGTGAGGGTATTTTTAAGGTTAAAAATACCACGAATTTTAGTTTTGTGATTTTTAATTTATTAGAGACTCTGATAATTACAGGACTTTAACAGGATTTTATTGACACAACTTTAAGAAATGGTGTTAATAATGGAAAATTAAGATGATGAAATTGGGTTTCATCACCCCCCTATACTTAAACTATGCTCGTCCTCGAGCATCAAAGAAAATGAAAAAGCTGGATTAACCCCCTTGTGCATGTGAGTACATGATCCAATTTGTTCAAGTCGACTCAACCTTAGAGGTCTAAGATTCTGGAGTTCAACCCATCCTTAATCAGGAAGCACCCAAATTCCTCTAATTCTCCAGACTCTCTCTGATATACATATAATCTAAAGGATATGAAATTTAGTATTGACTGCAATTTTGAGAGTAGAGTCAAATCGTCACCCAAAGTCTTGGTCCAAGAAATTCTCCTGAGGACCCAATCCTCAACACTAGGGAATAAATCCAATGTTGCATCCAATCCACCATCTCTTTAGTTGTCAGACTTAGAAAATGTAGATGGCAGGCCAGTAATGGAGGGCATGGGATTGTGTCATTTCTTCTCTCCCTCTCATTGGAACAAGGATTCTCTCTAGTGCCTTTAACGCAACACATTTTTTTGGTGTTGATCAGTGCATCCTTCAAAAGAAGTTGGAGCCGTCTGCACTTGTTTTCCTGAGAATACACCAGGGTGTGTCTTTTTTTGATTACCTATCGTACCTTCTACACCCAGACTTGTAGCATTTACGATGCAGAGCCCTTTTTTGGTGCAAGCCCGACTCCTGGTCCTAATAGCGGTGGTCCAAGTGGACACTTTAAAAAGTTTGGGAGCGCTCGCCTTTGGTGGAAGCTCTTTGATATTTGACTTTGTGGAATGAGCTTTTCTTTGGAATTTCATTGCTTTGTAATATTTTTGGCTAGCTCCTTTGCTTTTACCAAGAGTTGGCGCACACTGATCAACATTTTTTATTTATTTCACACCCTGGCACTTAGGATCATATCAAGAGATTAGTATAAGAACCAAGTTCTCATACTAACTAGAATTGCTGACACTCAGGTTTCATTAAGCCTTCAAAGATCTTATCCCATCCTCGAGCATCATTAGATCAAGTCCAGACTCAAATCCCTCATCCCAATCCCTCAGGTGAAAAGTCAACTCATCTCATCAAAACCGCAGTCGTGTATGTGATGTGCTGATCATATTCTTAATGATCTGAGACTAAGCATGAAATATAGCATGCAATTCTAGAGAACTAGGGAAATATGGGTGATTAAGTCTAAGACCCTGATGACTAAGGCTGGTTAACCTAAAATCTCAAAACCTCATAAATCAAGCTTCCTTGAACATTTCAGATCCTGGGTGGAAGTGTAAAAGTAGAGGATTAATCCAACTTCTTCATTCAAAAATATTTTTTTTACTTTAAGAGATACTAGCACTGCCTAAACTCAATTAAGTAGATGCATCTGCATTCAGCCAGTATGGATGTAAGTACAGGCCAGAGCCCGTTGCTTGAGGACGGTGCCTTACGTGATGTCCTCTAAACCATCCAATCTGCTAAGGGCGAACCCTCACTAAATACGGCTACTTAATTGGGCTTAGTAATCACTAATGATCCTTAAAGGGTTTTTGTATTTTCTCATTTTTATAGATTGTAATAGAAGGTTAAAACACAGGTTAGACTCAACTTTCCTTGAAAAGAGATAAAATTTTCTAAACCATGTCACACAAATAAAAAAGTTTTCAAAACATTTTCAAAAGATTTTTTTTTCAAACAAGGAAAACTCATTTTTCAAATCATTTTTGAAAATATTTTTATCAAAATAGTGTAACATAGTATAGAAAAGCCATGAAAAACACTTGAGTCCTCTTAGTTCAAAGGATTTCACTTTAGCCAAAAAGTTTTAAATTTTTCAAATTTTTCAGTTTATAGCTAAATTAAGTATACTGTATATACGGTATACCCCCCTATACTTAAACTTTGCTATGTCCTCATAGCACTAGATGTTACAAGTTCATAGGTCCATTTAAATATAGAGAAATATACGGGAGCTAAGAGGGGCTCCCCCTATACTTAGGTTAGAAATAACCTAAGTATAAAGGCAAGGAAAGGAGAGTAGAGAAAGTCACGGGGACTCAGTTCCCCCCTATACTTAGGCTGAGATTAGACTAAGTATAAAGATGGAATTTGATGTTGGAGAGACCCAAGGTGAACGAAGAAGAAGGATAGATTTACAAGTGAGTGGATGAATCTACGGAGATGGATGGAGTGACTAAGGCTCTGGGGAGTGTATCGAAGCAAACATGGCTCAACCAAGCAAGCACGACCCTCAAATTCACCAACTCACACATGAAACCAACCGAGGTTGGTTTATTATCATGTCGATTTTATTGGTGATAAAACATTTGATGTTTACGCGGAGAAAAACGTTAAGTGAACATCAATGTGTAAACGAGGGTGTTGCTCTCCCAAAACGAAATTTTACTCTATTTTTTTGACTTGCAATTAACAGTCCCATTTATTAATTAAGGTTGTCACTGAATTAAGGTTAGCACAAAATCAAGCAATCATCGTCTACCGTTCATTCCCATATTCCGTTTAACCTAGGTGATCAAGCTAGGAAAGGGAAATAAAAAAAACCATGTATTCGATAAAAAACCACGATCTAGGCTAAGTGAGAAATCATGCAGTGACTTGGCAAAAATACGTTAAAACTTGGGCTGTTTGAAAACTAAAATCAATATGTATGCAAGTCGATCAAAAAGCCACACCTTAACATGCTTCGCGGTGAAGAATTTCTTTTAAATTTGGCTAAGTGAGGCGATGCTACGTGCGTCTTTAAATAATGTGTGTCCTACCTACGAGCAAGCACATAAAAATATGAATTTTAAACTAAGCTCGAAGAGCTGCGTGCCTGGTCCTAGGCCGACACTCAAGTGGGGACGATCCCCACACAACCACATATAATCGTTCATTTAAAATTGCGAGCCTTCGATCGAAGACCGCTGTAAAGACGGTTATTACATGAACAGAAATAAAAATGCGAGACATTTTTTTTTCTATTTGCTCCAAGCAAGCTTCTGCGGCTCCTCGCAGTGGGAAGCACCAGCTCCTCGCCTCCTTGAGTGATCAAGGGCCATGCCACAGAAACGAAGGTCAGAGATCAAATAAAAAAAACAAATTTTTTAATGCAACATAAATGAATAAGTTGACCTATAAAAATAAAACACTTAATTAAATAAACAAAATTCCAAATAATATAAGAAATGAGCCGTGTCCCTGGCAACGGCGCCATTTGACGAACACGTCCCACTACCCTTGTTAATGCGAGAAAATTAATGTTCAAATTAATTAAGAATGTTCGTTGCAGTCGGATAATGAGAGCAGATCAAAAACCACTTTCAATTATAATCAAATTAATTTCGAGCGGTAATTTTTTTTACTTGGTTGGAAGTCCAAGGTCGAACTCGGGGAGGCAACTGTCTCCTTAGGTTGATTCGAAGCAAATTTCCAAGGTTTGATTTGCAGAGGAGATATTTTTGGTCTTTTTCGTATATTTTATGCAAGACACATGAAAACTCAGGCCAAATTACAAGTTAAATCAGAAAGATAGTCAAATTAATTTCAAAAATTATGAAACTTGGCCAGATGATGAAATATGATGAAATTAAGCTGCCCTAATTTTTTTATAATTTGTTGATGCACGGATAATAAAAATGCAGACTTTAGTGAAAATGATTAAACCAACTTTAATAATTAACAAACGATGAAATTTCTTAGAAACAAAATTAATCTAAATAGATCTAATTAAGCGCTATCCAAATTAACATAAATTTCGCTAAAACACTTCATGGTCAATTAACTAAAAATCGGTTAAATTTTTCAATAAATGATTTTTCTAAGAAAAAATATACGTGAAAATGGTGTGATTTTTTGATATGTTGTAGCATAGACTTATATCTACTAATGATGATTTTTCAGAGATTTTTCGATAAGCAGATAATGCACAATAAATTGATCAATCAAAATGGGCAAAATATTGCAATTTTTCACCAAATTAAATTGCATAAATATTATGCGAATCAGAAAAATACAAATAAATGCTAATATGGTAGAACAAGAGTTATGCTACACAATGCAATTTTCAGAATTAACAATGGACAACAGAATGATGACAAAATAAACATGCAAATGCAGGGGTATGAATGCAATACAGAAAAAGGAATATGAGCTCAAATAGAGAACAAGGACTTACATGCATTTGCCTGAAACTTAAAATTTCTTTGATAACTTGTAAGGGGTGTCAAGTGTCTCCTTTGCAAAGCCTTAATCTATTTTGGAGATAAAACAGAGGAGCTTCTCCCCAAGGTGGAGCTTCACGCGCAGGGGGGGGGGTGGGCTGGTCGGCATTGGCGGACGTGCGGCGGCGCACGAGGAGGGTGGTGCTACTGGCGGAGTGGGCGTTGGGCGCACGTGATGGCGCGTGGCGGGGCTGAGGTCGCACGCCCACGGATGAGGTGCGGAGCTGGCACACTCACCGCGCGGAGGAGTTGGCGTGGCGGTGACGATGGAGCCACGCGCGATGAGCAGCCGCGGCGTGGAGAGGCAGCGCGACTAGTTGGCGCGCGGGCTGGAATCAGATGGGGTGTGTGCGTGTAGCGTGGTGAAGAAGAAAAGAAGGAATCGGGGGGGGGGGAGAAGACAAGAAACAGGGGAGTTTCACCACCTCTCCTGTTGCTCATCCATTTGTTTAGCCAGAGTTAAATTTTAGATTTAATGATAGATGAAAGTTTGCTGAAAAATTCAATAAAAATCACCGTTGCGTTCGCAATGTGTGATTTATCTGTGGAAGTGGAATTAGTTTTGCGATTTGGATGATGGAAGATGGAGAAATGATGAGAGAGAAAGGTATGAGGAAGAAAAGATATTACCTGGATGAAGGATTGGATGCCTGGGGAAGAAGGAGCTCAAGGGAGAGCTCTTCCGATTATCTCTCGACGCGGCGTCACACGGAGCTTGCGCAGCTAACAAAGGTGCTGCAGCAAGGGACAGGGGTCCCTTGGATCTCGCCGGGGAGGATCACGTCGTCCCTCACTATTGGCACTCTCTCCCTTGTTGTCACCAAAGAAGGAATGGAGCTCGGTGCTCTCGCTCATACGATGGCGGATATGAGCCATCAAATCAATATGATCCGATGGTTCGGATAAGCTCCGTTGTAGGCGACGTGGCCGCATCTGCACCGTTGGATGAACGCCGGGAGGAATCATCCAACGGCGCCTGTACTTCCTCCTTCATCTATTGCTGGCGGAGAGAACCGAGCTCCAGCAAAGGAGCGCCAGCTTCATCGCTCCATCTTGGATACGTCTGACCTCCCCGACGCTCCAGGAACGATCGTCGAGGAAGCTAGGAGCTCGGGGGAGGCATTGGACCCTCTTGCTCAGACCATCGGTCGTCGGATGACGGAGACTGGGTTGATGTAGTTCACTCCGACGACATCCCGGCCATTGAAGCCAATGTACCTGCAGGTTACTGACAATATCCAAAACACAGGGGAAAGTGTGGTGAGTGGAATGGGAGCTCGGATGGGTGAAGAAGGTGGGAGCTCGGAGCTCCTCCGCCGTGGGAGGCGAAGGAGATGGGTCGACAATGGCTGAGGTGTGGAGATAGGGAAGAGGTGATCGGAGAGCGTCGCGTGAAATGGGGGAGCGTGGCGGAGCTCGGAGGGGGGTTAATGGAGATTGGAATCAAGGGAAGGAGCCTAATTAATTAGGTAAAAATTAAAGAAAATTGCGAAGGAGGAAGAGGGGACTTACCTGAGGACTGGCGGAGCGGATGGCCTGGGCTGGACATCGGGGAAGATGCCCGGATCTTCACACGTGCTGGGCCGCCGTCCCAACGAGCTCAAGCGGGCTTGGAGCTCCGCAGCACCGCCGTGATCGGAGGTCGGTCTCACTGGGGAGTAGAGGTCATTTTCGCTCAATCCAATCGCCTCCCCATATCACAGGGAAGCAGAGGAGGGCTGGGCCTCCTCCCGCGTAAAGGTGGATGGGTGTGTATGAGGGAGGAGATGGAGTATTTGAAGGTGAGGCTCGACGGTCCAGGTGGTGGCCGCCGTGGATTGAGTGGAGGATATGAGATGACTGGAGGAAGATCGTAGAGAGTAGAGACATGCGCGAGGATCATTGATGAATGAGTGCGGTCGTGGGGTGGTTAGATAGTGGAGAGGATGGCCGGAGACGCAGGGAAATATGGAAAGGGGAAAGTGCGTGCGCGAGCGTGAGGACGTGGGAAAGAGGAGGACCAGAGGTGGAAGATGAAACCTCGGCCGTTGGATCTTGCGATTCAACAGCCCAGATCGAAGAGCCAAAGAGCGGCGTGGATTAGGTTTCGGGCGTAGTGATTGAAGGGTTGCAAAGCGGACACGTGTCGCTCTGGAGGCTAAACACGAATGGATGGGCGCGTTATGAAGAGGCATTTGATCGAAGGGTTGAGAATCAATATGGAGACAACGGTTGTGATGGAAAATTGAAGGCATGATCGAATGGTGCAGCAGGCGATACGTGGCGCGATATGGTTAAGGCGCGAATGGGCGGACCAGATCAGAGGTGAGGGAAGATCAAACGCCTTAGGAAAAGAGCGGGCGTGGAGATGTTCTGGCCGTTGGATTCAAGAAGGAATCCAACGGCTGGAGATGGGGGCGGATAAGACAAAGGAGACCGGGCCACGTGGCTCACCCAGAACGGGCCACGTAGCTGTAGATACAAAATATTTTTGAGGGTATTTTTAAGGCTAAAGATACCACGAATTTTAGTTTTGTGATTTTTTTTGTGATTTTTAATTTATTAGGGACTCTTATAATTACATGACTTAACATGATTTTATTGACACAACTTTAAGAAAGGGGGTTAATAATGGACAATTAAGATGATGAAATTGGGTTTCATCAGGCCTTCCTTGCAAGATGGCCAAGCACACATGCACATAAATGTGAGCCACGCTGGTCGAGACTACAATGTAATTATGATAAATTATGGGGGCCTACTTGCAATATTTCCAAAAAATTATAACTAAATTTAAAATATTTAGGACTAAATGTAAATAACAGAAAATACAAGGGTCCCAGTGCAAAATTTTCACTCAAGTGAATCGTCACGTGAGGTGAGGTGGCGCGGACATAAAATGCAAATATAGAAACATAATGGGGTCAGAATGCAAATATCACAAAAATAAGTAAACTACAGATAAAAGTTTATGGACTTGATACTAAATAACAAAAAAGGTTGGTGTTAAATGCAAATACCCATGCCAAAGGCGGAGGGGGATGGCTGGGTCTGCTTCACTAAGACACGTGTCACGCACCTATGGCCTGAAGCTGGTTCGTAGATGGATGGCCAGGATTAGATCCTGGCCTTTTATCGTACGACTGTTATGCAGGAGATTCAACAGAGGCTAGAGAATCTTGGGCCGGAGCTCAATGCGACGACCTTGGACCCCCCTGTAAGAACTAGGAAGAACAGGACTGGGCTCGAGCTTCGATCGACGTCGGGGTGCTTCTCTGGCCTTCTCCTTCGTCGTGAAAGGTCTTGAAAGAAGCCTGGAAGGTTCCTCAAACTCGTGGCAGTGCTAAATGGCTCAACGAGCTCCGATGTGCCGCCGCAAGGTCTGAGAGCAGTGATGGCTCCAGGTACCTCGAGTTCAGCAGAAATTGTCCCCTTGGGGGTTCCTCAGGCTCCCAAAGCATGAAATTAAGTCCGGCAAACAAAACGAACGGTCTAGGCGCTCTTATAGGTGACATGGAACGATAGATGGTGCGGAAGAAGGCAGCTCCGGCGAGGCGGAGGAGATGGAGCTCCGAGACGCCAGATCACGGCTTGATCTGGGTGAGCGAAGGGTCGAACACAACAAGGAAGTGAAGGGGAATGAGATGAAGGCGGAAGCGGGTTGATCAACGA
This sequence comes from Ottelia alismoides, assembly GCA_037367405.1. Lineage (NCBI taxonomy): Eukaryota > Viridiplantae > Streptophyta > Magnoliopsida > Alismatales > Hydrocharitaceae > Ottelia > Ottelia alismoides. The sequence continues at coordinate 125,065 of JAZKJV010000079.1, forward strand.
CGCAGATACAACAGAAATGGCTCGCCGGAGTGCAACTCCGGTGAACTTCGAAATGGTGAGCTACGGCTAGGTAACACGATTATAGATATGATCCTAGAAGTTGCAATAATTAAAAAATGCAAGAAGAAAGGGGCTCATCAACTGGAGAATAAGGAAGACGATCTCAGCGGCGGTGCTCCGGCGAAGGAGATGGAAGCCTCTTCGACAAGCCTAATCGCACCTTCGAGGAGATGGAGAGCTACCTGTCACCTAGATCAATCCAGATCTCACGGATGAGGGGTAGAAGCGGGTTCAAAGAGGTTCAAATTCAAATGGGAAGATCTTGTGGCTTTTGTACAAAGTGGTGATGGCGTGACCTTCGAGGGACGATCATGGGTGTTGCAGCGAGGGTTGGAGGAAGGGGATAAGCCGGTGTGGATCTCTGTTGTACAGAGAGGAGATCTTGTGAAGGATCCCATACTTCTCGAGCAATGAATCACTAGCGAAATAAATCAAGAAGACGGGCCGACACTAGGTGTGCCAGGTGCAGGAGCTAGGGTCAGACAATTAACAGGAGTCAACTATCCAAAGAATCTGGTTGGTCCACGTGGACCAACCAGAAAAAAATCCAACCTCAAAATATTAGAAAATCAATATTACATAGAAAACGATTTTATTAATTTTAACTTATAGAATAAAAAAGGTTTATTATTTTATATAGTATTTTATTATTATTATTATTATTTTTTAGACATATATAACTACAAGTTACTTTTTAGGGGTTATATTATAGGTATGTTCATCTAGTATTTATGTCTTTTATTTTTATTTTATATTTTTGATTTTACTAATTTGAATTTTATTTTATATAATTATAACTAATTTTCAGATACATAAATATATTTTTATTATATTTTTCTGGTATAATATATACACTTAAATAAATAGGTCTATTTGTTATATTGGTATAATTATAGGTATTTCATCTATGTATTTTCTTTGCGTATTTTATTTTTGTGTTTTCTTTAATGTTTTATTCTAGTTTTAATTCATACATATATTATAACTAATATTGACAAAATTATAGAAATATAAAATTATAAAAATAATGAATAATAAATAAAATGAATACCTTAATCTGGTATATATACAATAGGGGTCCAAAACCTACTTTCACACCGTCCTCCCGAGAAGAACACCACCATGCGTGGTGGCGAGAAGACAAGGCTCCGGCGAGAGCTCCATAGCTCTGCCACCACCCTGAAGATACTCTGTAGGTTGGCGAGGGTCTCTAGAGGTCCCGCGAAGATGGCGTGCCATCAGAGAAGGCCCGACTTCCCTTGGAAGTTGATGATGAAGGAGATACATCAGGGAAGATACTCCAGATTGGAGGAGGTCTTGAGATTACAACAATTGAAGGTCTCTTGACCTGCAGTTGTTAGAATAACATATAGCTGAAGCATAACATAGTTGGTGTGTGCGAAAGTGAAGCGAGATGGAGTGGAATGAAGGGCTTTGTCGAGTAAAGAAGATGAACTTCATGGCATGTTCTCCTACATGTAGAAGAAGCTGGATCGACGTGGTAGGGTGCAACGGAACAAGGAGACAAAGAACAAGACCTCCAGCGTGGAAGTTGGATCCACGGAGAAGGTCGAAAACATCTTGGATAGGAATATGGTGTTGACATTATGGTGGAATAATTGAAGAAATGAATAAAGAAAACCTAGCTATCTAATCTTTACATAAAGAATGGTTGGAGGAATGGTTTCTGCTTGAGGGATGTCGCTTAACGTGATCAGTCGGTCATGAAGCTTGAACAACCGCTGTTAGGCGTTGTAGCATGGCTTGACGACCATCGATCACACCGAACTAGAGATCGTCATGGCATCCATCGATCCTGCCTTCCCTATTACAGTGAGGAGGAAAGAGATGGGCCTTGGCCTATACAAGGGAGGACAACCAGCAACGATGGCCGGTGGAGGGGTATTTAAAGAGTTAAAGGCAGAGGTTGCAGGTAGTTTTTGGGTAGTTCTAACCTCTGCCAAAGGTAGGGAAGTTAGGGTTAGGGATTAATGGGTTGTTGGCATGAGTTAGGAAAGTTAGGAGAATGCGAGGGTGGTGGCGGTTTGTCGGAAGGAAGTTGGAGTCGGTTGGAATAATTCGGCGAAGATGGCAGTTTAAGATCAAAAGCGCAACTACTGGAGGATGAAGATGAACCTCAACTGCCCAATCATCAGATCAGAAGGTTGGAGTTGAGGCAATGATGAATGTCCCTGATCTGGTCATAAGATTAGATCAGACGGATGGGAATAGATCACCAAAAAATGCTCGGATTTGCTTGATGAAGAGATAGATCAGGTGGCTCAGATGGAGATGGGTGGCGACACAGGAGCGGGCCACGTGGAGTGCTCTGGGAGCGCCATATGGCCCAATCAGAATTAGAGAAATTAGATAAAATAGAGATAATTAGAAAGAATTAGTTAGAGGGTGATTTCGAAAAAATGATAAACATGAAAGTTGTAGATCTCATCGAGATCTACAACTTTCATGAGAAGTCAAAGAGATCAGAGGTCATTTGTACATAGATAAAAATTAAACACTAATAAAAACTGTATAAAGCAATTTTCTTTATTTTGATTTATTTATTATTTTTTGCAATTTTATTTTGTTTTATATAAATTAATATTGCACAATATTACTCTATTTTTTTACTTTTAATAAGAAAAATACATAAAATATTACACCATAATAAATTTTTAATAATATATAATAATTTGTGTCAACTATTTACACTATAGTAATTATTTATTAATGTTAATTAACTAACGAATCTTGTGATTAATTTAAGTAAAGGAGATAATGTGAATGTTTAATTATGAGAAATATGAGATTTATCGCATATCTTCTCCCTTTAACCGTTGTCAGCCTACATGTCACTTCACCTCCCTCCACTACCAATCAAGAGCTAGTTCTTCCCTCTTTCACTCCAACCAACTCACTCAAGACCGTCTCCTCTTGTGCATCAACTTATGGTGGATGAAATAACCATATTCAACCACCATAGTCTGAATAAAACTCTTCAAATTCCATAATTCATGGTGATCTGCCCTTGTACGAGCATCCCTCTAAGCATTACACACACTAGTAACAATAAGAGAGAGAGAGATTCGAAGCCAAGGTAGAGGTGGACCTCTAGCGAGATCCACGGTGCTTCAACCATGTTGCATCCCTCATGCAGTGTTGCTCGAGCTTTGCACAGTCACCATGTGCACTAAGCGAAGACCAGGATCCCATTAGAACTCCATCCCATGCCCATCTTTGGCCTCCGACCTTCTTCTCAAGTCTTTAGGTATCCCGGTAACACCCCTTCTTTTTTATCTAATTTATCTGTGCATAAACATACTCCCAACACGATTTGATCAGCCTATCACATTTGCCCTTCATCGCAGATATTCACTAGATCTTCAAGGTTTCATCTTGTCTTCTCCAGAGTCCTCTCTGCCTCAATCTATTCTTCTTCCTACAAAGAAGAAGAACCCACTTAAGGGTCCACATCCTGTCACTTCTCAGCCCTACATTTCACCTCATATCTCTCATCTTGCTTCAGTTATACCTTCTAAGAGTACAAGTACTCAAAATAATGCATTAATCAGAGGAGTGAAAACATCTCCAATCTCGAAATATGCCTCCGACGAGGTGCCACTGTCTTGCATCTTCATGTCGTTATCCATACTATCTACCTTTAAGCTCCTTCGCCAGCACCCCATGAATCCCTCCCCCACTTTCAGCAAGATCGGAGAATGACGGGGGAGGAATATGAGCTTCGTCTGAGCTCTGCCCAGACATCGCATTTTGAGGAGTGGCCAAAGAGTCAACGTATAGATGCCATTGGGTCACACCCAATCAGTGTTGCACCTATGGCCTTAATATAATCTGAGGTGTGTACGGAGCCTCTCAGCCTCTTTGGGCCCGATCCTTGAGCGAAGCACCTACATCGCCCCACGTGGCTCAAGCCTCCATGCCACCCGGGCTTACAGTCGAGTCTAACACCTCACGTGGCTCATGCATGCCGCTTGGACATTTTGCACATAGGCCTCACCAATATCTCATATTTGCACATCAATCCACATGAATTTGGACTATTATAGATAAGCCACTCTAGCATTATGTATTTCTAAATAAACCCCTTTTGGACTTGTTTGTGATGTTTTATATATTTTTTTAATTATGTCTTCTTTGCAAATAAGCCCTTGGAATTAATGTTTAATATCTTGAGCACTTGATATCCAAAATTAGTTAAATTGGTATATTAGAATCGTATTTTAATGCTTTACATAATTATCCCATGTATGTTCTAACTTAATTTAAAATTGTTTGTTTATATACAAAATAAAATCCTAAACCCTTATGTAATAAATAATGTGCCTTAAATTGATTTTAAGCTTCGAATTCGATAATTTATCTTGGGAAAAATAGTCCTTGCCATATTACTTCATGTTTAAATGATTTTAAATGATTCTAAATCTAGTTTGCCTATAACTAATTAGGAGGATTGGCATTTAAGATTAAGTATTGAGATGCTTAAATATTAACTCATTTAATTAATTTAGTAAGCATTGATGTTTGAGCATAATTGGTATAATTAATCTAATCGACCAACTTGAGTATATGTGACCATTAGTTAGTGAGCATTACTTGTAGTAGTGTGTTGTCTTGATTTATCAGTCCATCTCATTAGTCTAGTGTCTTAGTTAGCTCGTGTCCTTATGTTTGACCTTGAACTTATTCATGTATAATAAAACCACACTCTCTTCGTAGATTTATTTTTGTGTGGTTCTGATTGATTCGTTATTATCTTGTATTACAATGATATAATCCTAACTTAGCCATTTAGCAGTTAATAAGTGATACTTACTTGTATTTTACTAGGGATTTTAAACCAAAATGGAAGAATATAGATGATGAATAGAGTACTCATCAGTGCATCATGGGTGGACCAAGCTTTTTGATGTCAGGTATCACTTCGTTTGTTTCGAGGAGAGAATCAAGGTGAAGAACATTGGCACAATCGTATAATGTGACAATGTTTGTGTACTATGCCTGACTAGGTATTAGGTTCATTGTGAGTGGACCAAGCATATTGATGTTAGGTACCATTTTATTCATTTTGGGAAGAGGATCAAGGTAAAGAATGTCTGTACAATAGATAATTGATGAATCCATGATTCATTAACATTTCTGTCGTATTATGTCTTAAAACCCTTAACAAATATATGTAAATATCTATTAATTTCCATATTTTATAAAAATATCATTCATGAATAAAATACACTTTTATGCATCAAAATCATGTAAATAAATAAAAGAATAAAAAATAAAGAAAAGAAAAGAAGACAGATTGTATATATGTATATATGTCATTATGACTTATAAAATATAAATATAACCGAAAGATATATTTATATAACCTAACCCTTGAGACCAAGTCAGCATGAATTGATCAACAAACAAACAAGTAGGGCGGGGATAAGGAAAGAAAATCATAAAAAGAACTAATTATACACTCCACACATTATTCACTATTTATCAAATAATTATCAAATATTCATTGATTTTTTAATTAATTCATATGTACATATTTTTCACCAAACTCTTCTCTTATTTATTTCTAACAATGTATAGAAAAATATAAAAATAAGTTTAAAATATTATCTTGTATATTTGTCAAGAAATCCAACTTTTAATTTGTCAATTTCTCAACTTTTGAACATCATAACTTTTTCATACGAACTCCAATTCCTCTCTACTCACATTTAAAGTTCATAAAATAATATTCTCTAATTAATGGAATGATTTCACTAAAATCAGAGTCTCTTCGCAAAAAGTTGATTTTGGACTTAATGATAATTGGGTTTCTAGGATATTTATTTTATCTAGGAGACATTATTTATGGTTTCATTAATTTTATAATTTTTATTTATTTTTATGATCTTGTTTTCAGCCATGATTTATTTCAAAATTGTCTGATACTATTTATTATTTTAAATAAATCAAAAAACCGAATTTATGGATGAAATTGAACTGTTTAACTTATAACAATAATTATTACTATATTTAAATTATACTATTAAAATCAATAAAAATTCACATATACTTTATTTTTTATCCTGATAACTAAAAAATATAAAAATAATATATTATTTATTAAATTATGAAATTGAAAATCAAAACCTTATTTAATAAGTATACTATATACATATTATCAATATAATATTTACATTTCATTAAATATGTATCAAAATAAATTATTATATATTTTAGATAATTAAACTATTTACATTGTTTATTTTTATATATAATTTAAATAATGGTATTTATTATATCTTAACTATTTTACAAATTAATTTATATTCCAACCATCCAAGTGTTGACACGTGTCAACACTTGGCTCTTCTTATTCAAGAGTTGAGCAGTTGGAATATGTTCCAACGCCCATTCTTCTTCCATTTAATCCTGCATCTTCTTTCATCCTAAACTCGATCTTAACCCTCCTTTACATCCACCTAACAACCTACCTACTCGCCCACCTCATATCTTTACCTAACTTCTATCCAATCATTCTATAAATCGATCCAAACCTCGTCAGTTCATACTAACTACTCCTGATACCATAACCAACTAACTGAGACTCCAACTTCCTCCATCGATTCCAGCCAAAGTTGGTGGTGACAGCACCCAAGGTTGATACCGCGTGGAAGGTGAACCATCGGAGGAGAGTTCCAAAGCCTCCCTTGGCCTTGAATCGCCGCCTCATACGCATTCAACACCGGCTAAGACCAACCATCGAGCAACCATCTGAGGTAATATACCTCTTCTTCCCAGGTCATTCTCCACTTCTACCATCTCTTTTCATCGAATTCCGCACTAGATCAGTATTGTTAATCACCCGATTAGACAGATTAATCACCCATCTTCAACCTTCGATCAGAATCCATTCCAATTGTGTTAAAACTGCAACCATTATCCACTGAAACATTCACTTTCGTAGGATCCATTCACAAACTGCAAGAACACCTAACGATTCGGTCGATTCCATTGTAAATCAAGCAACACAATAATCTTTGCAAGATTACACAACCATCTGGAGCATCTACCTTCATTATTTCATCATCTAGAGATTTGTATTCACCATCGATTAGCATCAGAATAAGCTAAACCCTAGTCGTCGCCTTCACAGAGCTTTCGTTGTCTTCCTCGACTTTCTCCCACCGTAGGTGAGCTCGAAAGGGGAGGAGCCCCCTTCAGGCCTTGTAGGAGTATCATGGCAACACCTTAGTCGCCGAACATCGAGCGGAGGAGGAAAGGCATCGTCGTCGTTCTTCATTTGAGGAAGAACATCCCCGACCTCCAAATGCTACAGGCGCGTGATATGTGGCAACAACCGACGCTCCAGATCACGCGTCACGATCTAATTATGATCGTTCTTTGGTGAAACTATGAAATATTACGCAGAAGCCCCCTTGACGTTCCAGAATCAACCACACCTCCAAATCTTCCAGATATTGCGTTTAGGTTCCCGTGTGGGGACCTAAATGTAAGAGATCTTATTTTCATTACATTCTAGTCCCTGACCAAGGACCAAACGACATACTTTTTATTTTCTTTTCTTTGTAGATCTACCGCTATACTATGTAGATCATTTGGATACCTTGTTGCCCTTGTTTTTCATCGATTTTTCTAGGGTAGTTACACAACTACCCTAGCGAGGTTTTATTACATTTTTGAGATTTTTCATCGTGAATTTGATTTGTTTTGATTTTTCAAATTTCTTATCCGTCTTGTGTTTTGTTGATTTTTCATTTTGAGCTCGTTGCTTGAGCGATCTCTCTACTATATAATATCACCTATCTACTACATATTTTCACATACTATATTGTAGATAAATATTTTACGAAATATTCTTTTGAAAAAAAATAAAATTTGAAAATTTAAATCAAATAAAAGTTCCAAAATCTAAAACTGATAAAAAAGAATTCTCTCTTTTTTTCGAGAAGAAATAAAAAATAATCTTTTTCTCGAAAACCCATGTATTGCTATTCTGCCTCCTCGAGTTCGACCCAAGGATACTTACCTAGTTAATAATTAATGTGCAGATAAAATAGGAGAGAGCCTCTTTTTTCATTCTTTCTATCTCTCCTATTTTATTGAATTATGTTTGATTAATTGAATTTATTTATGTGGTTCTCTACACCGACATCTCTTTTAAACCACGTGTAAAATTTTATTATCAAATCTAGTTGATATATTCATAAATACATTTTCTCAAAGTAAGTTTAAACATTGCTTGGGCTTGCTCAATGTACAAAGTTGGTAGTAATCCCAAGGAGGGGCTAATTTTGGCAAAGATTGTTATGCTTCTTAGAGGATTGAACTCATGATGGAGGTCGTTGATATGCTTTTACTCCCAACCATTTATTCAACCAACCTAATCAAAGAACCATTTTTCTCTGCACTCCCCACAAGAAGGGCCGGCGAAGCCTGACGCACGGATGTGGGTCTCATTGCTTGGTCAATGAGCCTGTTGAGAGGTGGGGGTTAAAGGGAAGACGATGCCCCCCTCTCCACGCGCAAGGCAAGCACCATAGTCCTAAAACAAATTTGTAAATGATTTCTTTTCTTATTTATATTAGATATGTCAATCTTGCAATGTATTTGAGATACGAGATTTATATAAACTATATAGGGTTAGGGTATTCTATATCCTCAACTTCCCTCTCTTTATATAATGAAATCGATCGTTAATCTCAATTAGGGGTGAACCTTATAAATATGCATACGTATGTGCTTTCTTGTTTGGTTATGCTTGTTCGCTTCCGCTACTTGCAATAGTCGAATTATTTTTTTGTACATCATCCGAGCCAAAGATAATATTATCGATTTCACTATTAACTGATGTAATTGGACAAAATTATTATTTCGTAATAAATATATATATTAAAGGATAGAAGAACATGTATGTGAAGATGTGAGGGGAGATGCATCAAAGGAGGGATCTGAGTTTGCGGCTTGGGAGGAGGAGCTCGAGGCATTGATATCACCATTGGATGGATGTAAGTTTGAGATGTTGACACAACTATTCTAGAGTTTGAGGCATTTAATGAGTTGCTCGGATATTGAGTGGAGATGGGAGCATGATTATAGTATAGGAAGATGTGCTGAGTGAATAGATGAGTTATGATGAAGCAATGGAGAAAGATTAGATTGTTGAGATGAGTTGGAAGAGCTAGTAATTTAACGAATAAGACTAAAGATTATTCTAATTATTGTTAATTCAATCTTATATAGAAGTTATTTTGGTGTTTATAGGTTGCAATTGGCATCAATTTGGATCACCTAAGCTAGCGATTGGCTTTATTTCTGAAAAATGATTAGATTAGCTCAGTGATGGAGAAGGGGTGGTCAGGTTTCCCTCCTTGGCCCCCTCGAGATCTCCTAAGGAACGTATAATTATATAATACTTCAATTCATTAATGTGTTGTGAATTATTTATATTGCACACTATAAATAAGTATTTTTTATCAGGGAAAATGTGGTTGCCCTTTGGGGCAGCTAACTTGGCTCCCCACGTCCTATTTTCCCCTTTCTTTTAAAAATGATTCCATAGATTTTCATCATTATATCCCCATATATTATTTCATTCAAGTTTTGTACGAAATAGATACTCCTACGACCTTGATAATAGGGATGAGCGTGGGACTTAACATCCGATCCTACAGTGTCTGCGATGCCCAAAAACTCAGGTCCAGGAAGCGTTGTATCGACTACTCTCACGGCACTCGTTACTCAACTCAATCCAAATTAATCAACAATCAACCCACAATTTAGATAAATCTATGAAATGTGTGAGTCAATTTTATTTTTATTTTAACTTTACAAAAAATGTGTATAATGAATAAGTGTAGGTGTCGAACCACAAAGAGCTACAATGATAGGCTATTTGTTGTCTAAATATAAACAACAAATATTTTTGTACTTTTTCTGCTTTTTACTTTGCAAGCTTTTAATTATATTTAATGTTTATGTACATCTGATTTTTTACATTTTTTATTTTACCATTATTATTTTCCTTTTATATTTTTCTGATTTTTTTCTTTTTTATAAAGATATGATAAGTATATATATAGTGATATGTATAATATAAGTACTATATAGGCTATATATATTTAGAAAATACAAACAAGAACAAACATTTTTACCTTTTTAAAGATTTTAAAATATATTAAGGGTATTTCTAATAATAATAATAATATGTATATAAGTGTGTATATATATATTTATATATAGTCTATATAGGGTTTTATATTTATAAATATAGCTATATATAGTCAAAAATTGAAAAATAAAAAGGCTTTTAATTTCCTTATATTTTCTCTATTTTTTGATTTTAGGTAATTTTTGCTAATTTAGGTATTTTTAAAGTATGAAATACTCCAAAATAGGGATTTAGTAAATAGGCCGAATTATTTTGAGATTTAAAAAAGATAATAAGTTCTAAATTTCTAAAAACTATTTCTAGTATGTAGTAATATATATTTACAAAATAAACGTAATTTTTTTTGCAAATTTTTATAAGGTTAGGAGGGTTTTTTAATTTGTAAGGTTTTGCTTATATATTTTTTATTTTTGGTCTGGAGTTCTATTATATAGTAATATATAATATATTTTTTGTACTTTTTAAAAGTGGTTTTATAATTTTTGTATTTTTAAAGATAAACAAAGAATAAAGAACTTCTAAATGACTTTTTAATAAATTGAAAATGCAAGTAAATGCAAAATAAAAATATGATCATGAATAGTAAATATATTAGGCATTTACTATGAATTTGCCACTATTTTTTAAGCATGGGAGCTATTTAAATAAAAATTGCAACAAAATAACTACAAGGCCTGACAAGGGTATATTTGTAATAAAAATATAATATATGGGGTTGCGTGCAAATAGACCTAAAAGTTAACATGTACTTGTGAAGTTCCATGACTGAACTTAAATTACAAAAGCTGACAGGATACCCTTGAAATTTGCCCAACCCGTGTGGGAAACCACGTTAGCTGAACTAGCACATGACTGATGTGAAATATTAAACGAGTATGAGTGGGTACATGCAAATTTTACACAAGTTTTAAACTTAACTTAAATATTTATAGGACCTTTTAATTATTACAAAATAGAGAAGGATATAATAGGTAATTTACCCCTTAAATGCGCTCTATTAGATGGTACTAGGGCTTCCACTAGTGAGATGGACAACTGGTTGGCTTTATCGATTCGCTTTGAACTCAACGACCCAGATTATATCTGGGCCGAAGACCTGATCTGATGGTTCCTCGAAAATTCACGAACAACACCTCAAGAATAATGCTCCGATGAGCTTTGATCGATCATATCTCCTCCATCCCGCCTCCTCTATCGCAGCTGAGAGATTCTATGTCTTTCGGGAAGCCTTCCCCGTTTGTAGGTACCTTCAAAGAGGTCTGGGGCCCATCGGAGGGCCCCCGGAGCTTATGTTAATTGGAGCTTATGTTCGAGCTTTTGGATCGTGCTCCATGTGATCTTCTTGATTGCTCGCCTGCACAAAATGATTAAGGGGGCCCAAGGCTATCTCCTTGTCCCAAAACTGAAGCTAGATACATGAGGGGGTAGCAGGTCTGTGGAGCTCCGGTGAAGGCAGAGTATGAAGCTTTGATTTCCACTCAATCCTTATAGGATTGAGGGACAAACATGGTGGAAAGATGGAGCGGGCGATGGGGAAGGAGGATGAGGTGAAGGGGCAGGTCAAAACAGTTGAGAGACGACAGATTTGGGGCTGGAGCCTATTTCTCCACGATTTCGGTTCTCAAAGTTAAACTTAATCAAAGATGAATTAAATAACCTAAAGCTGTATGTAAGATATTGTAATAAAGAGCAATGAAAAGACCTAAGTTTAGTTACTCGTACCTGCTGGAGACATGGAGCAGAGGTAGCTTACCCTAGGTAGTCAACGAAGCTAGGACCGATGTAGACTTGTCCTCACCTTGAAGGCTGAGAATTCGATGCTATCACCAACGACTCAACCCATGAGGGTTCTTCATGGGTTATAGTAGTGGAAAAAGGATCAAAATGAGAAAGAGGGGCCTAGATCCATATTTATAGAAGTGGCAAGAGGCAAAATGGTGGAGAAGATGGAGGGAGGAAGGATGGTGGTTTGTAAGGATTCGGGCAAGTGCGACGAAGAAGGACGAGCATGCTGGCGATGGGTGAAGGTCTCAAGGAAGGTGGAGGCATGAAGGATACATACGAAATGGAGAAAAAAGGGGTAGTGGATCTCTGACACAAGCGGGGACTGGAGTCAGTACAATTAACCCACCCGGTCAACAAACAACAACCCCTGGTTGGTCCACGTGGACCAACTAGGAAAATGGGATTAAAAATCCTTTATATAACCAATTAAAATAAAAAATAATTTATTTAATTTTAGGTTAAAATTTAAAGAGTATTTGTAGTTTTATGTAGTATTTAATTTCTATATTTATTTATTTTTACAAGTTAATTTATTATATGTTAATATTTACATGTATACTTATAGGTATGTATACATGTATTTTTCGATATTTTATTTTATTTTGTATTTTATATTTTATTATATATATATAGTTTATGTATTTATAACTAATTTAATTACATATTTACATATCTTTTGTTTCTTTTTCTGAATTTATTTATTTACTTAAATAAATAATTATATACACATATAGTATAGGTATAGCTTACCTATATATTGAAGAACATTATTGATTTTAATGCATTTTTAATGGTTTTATTTTATTTTTATTATCTATATGTATTTTGAATCATATTCACAAGTATAGAAATATACAAAAGAATTAAAAAAATAGATAATAAATTTCCCCTTTTTACTTCTATATAGGTATTTCACACAATGTGGTCCCAAAAGCCAACTTTGCATGTTAACTCTAAAAATAAATGAAACTACCTTTATTAAATAGATAATTATATTTTATGAACAACAAAGGTGAGTTTGGTTTATTTGGAGTTAGTATAGAGAAGAATCATGTCTAGGAAGTTTTCTTTACGACCTTTTGTTCTGTATCCTGGGCACATTGTGCATTATTTTTTAATGAAGTAAATTTTGTTTTTTTCTTTGTATTTATATGCAATGTTCATTTTCAGAGTTTTATTGATTTGAGGTATAAAAATAAGAAAATAAAATTGGTCCGAAAATGTAATTATTTGGCTATAAAATTAGGGTTTCTGAGTAATATTTTTTGTACATTTGACTACCCTATCTCCTCCTGCTTTATTCCTTATCGACCAAGTCATCATGATGATTGGGTCTCAGGGTCTAGGGTCACTCAGTGTCTTTAACACTTCATTCTTTTTCTTTTCTTTCCTTTATTCTTTTATTTTGACATTAAATACAATATTTTATACAGTATTTATAAGTCAATAAATGATGTTATTTTGATCAAATTAATGCTACATACATGCATTTAGATAGAAATTTAAAGCTAAAATGATTGAATAAAGGTGATGAAATGGAGATTTATCAAGCCTCCATCGAGACAATCATTTTTAAAGGTTGCAGAATTGTTGAAATTGACCCCATCTAGATGGAGGCCGTAAGAGTCTCTGTTTCGCTCGAAACTCGAATGACATAATATAGGGATATAATTATAAAAAACCACTATAATATTTTTCAAAAAAAAATAAAAAATGAGAAAATGGGATGGTGGGAAGCCAAATTAGCTCCCCCTAGGGGCAACCCCATTTAACCCTTTTTATAATATTTGAAACTATTTCACTTTAGACACGGATCATTCCATATATAAGATAGGACTACAAAAATAATCATCAAAATCTAGAATAGATAGAGTAATTAAACTCCACAAACTAATAAAATAGGGATGCCAACAATTAGGATACAAATAAGGATATAGGTGCTATCATATTTTTATCGATTTAAAAATATACAATATAGATGTGTGTGTCTATATATATTATCGGATAAGAAAAAATATAACCATTATTTAATAATGAATATGAATATAAGACAACTTTGATTGAATATGAATAATAGTGGAAATAATTCATACATTGCCTTAGATATATATGATTTGAATGGGTTTATTTTGATATAAATATAACAAATGTACTTATTTTATGAAAATTGTATCAAATATAACTAAAAATGGTTTAAAACTTTGTTACATAGAGTTAGAAATAAATAATTTCATATTAAAATAGATATTAAATAGAGTTTTAATTATATAAGCTTTGTTATATGGAATAAGAAATTAATAAATATTTATATAGTAAAATGGAGAGACAAAATTTGACACATATAATTGCGGATATTAAGTGACATCTCCCCCTATCCATTTATAATGGATACATATGCAAATGTCATATGTAATAGATTCAGTAAAAAAAGATACACACATATCTACAAATAAATATTGTATAGTACTACTTATTTAGAAATGTCAAATTTTTCAGTATTACATAACATCACATTAGTTGCAATACAATAAAATGAGTATATAGTTATATTTTTCAAATCCATCACTATTTTCCAATCGTTAAATGTATAGTGATGAATATTATTCGTTACGAAATGATTTTTCTACTAGAAATTAGCTAGAAATGTTGATTTTTTGCTATATCATTAGCAATGATTCATATACCAATTCTTATATGCTAGTACTTTTAAATTAGTCGTACGGACTTCAACTTTTGAAAATTAGGAATGGATAAATGTTGTTAATGGAAGTTCTCTAATGATATAACAATTAATATGACATTCATCATTAATTTTTAGTACAAAAAGTTCACAACGAGTAATATTTGTTTCTATATATTTAACAACAATCGATAGAGTGATTGGCTTATTAAAAAAAAGGCACCATTATATACTCATTTTATTGTAGTGTGGGGCGTATATCTCTCTAAAATGAAGAATTTTTTAGGGATTGTTATGTTGTAAACTCACATGGCATTTTTGCAAAAAACTTTAATTCTTGCAAATAGTAGTCCTAATTATTTCGCAAGTATTTTCCCTTATATCATGCTACTAACGAGATATCACCAAATTAGAAAAATAATGAAAAATAAATTAGATAAATAATGACTTAATAGTTTGCCATCCGAGTGGACTCCGTCCCTCTCGGTTGGTACATTCATTTACCATTGCTTTACAGATATCCAGATGATACGCGTGATCTCATATGGGTACCGTTTACTTTAACTGCTTGGAGCCCACTCTCGACGAGTTCTCCCATTAGAAATCATCACATCAATGCACCAGAAAAAGTCATGCAGACTGCTGTGTTCCCTACCAATGGCTCCAGCTTAGATTTCAATTGGCAGTTGAACGTCAGAAATGACACTTCTGATTATTACTTAACCTTCCACATGGCAGATCTCCTCCAGCATGATCAAACTGAATCCAGGATTGTCAGGGTTTCCGTGAACGGGCAGAACCCCTTTTTATATTACACAGCTCTTAATCTTACTTACTTGGATCACGGACTTTATTGGACTGACCCAGCCATTCAACTCCAATATTTTCAATGCTCAATTTACAAAACCAAAGAATCTACTCTGCCTCCAATTGTCAATGCTCTGGAAATCAACGCAGCTTACAACTGGACTGCAAAGACGACAAGCGACGGGGATGGTATGCTGATGACATTGATCTTGCAATTCGAAAATTCCAAAGCTTTTTGTTTATTAAGATTTTTCTAATTAGTTTTTTTCTTGTTATTACTGGTTGTGTGGCAGTCGACGCCATCATGGATATCAAGGCGGCATTCAATATTGGAAAGAACTGGATGGGTGATCCATGCACTCCACCTGATCTCCTATGGGATGGGCTGAATTGTAGCTATGACGTTGATCCATTTCGCATCATCTCTTTGTGAGTATTTTTATGGAAAAAACGGTTTTTAGATTAGATTTAGATTCTTAAGAGACCACTTACTTCCAATTGAATACCTGATAACTGATTATAACAACACTGGATTTAAATTCCATTAATAGAACATGGGCACCATTGCGATTCCTAACTCACTGTGTTCAGATTTTGTCGGGGCTAAAGAAAATCACACAGATCCCCCAGATTTATCATCTCATTTTATTCAAGATAAAACTAAATAATAATTTGGTAAATGAATTAAAGCATTATGAGGTACTTTATATCGAGGTTTTAATGACCGGACCAAACTTCAAACATGTCGGTATTTGGTTTGATCTGACTGAGTTGGACCATCGATTTAAATCGGTCGGACAAGTAATAATGTCATAATGACATCATCATGAACATGAATGAAGTCAAATCAAATTTAATGTAATGGTCGGACCGATCGAATCATTTTCTGAATTGAGAAATCCGAATAATATATGTAATCATTAATTAACAAGGCACATCATTTTCGAAAGTGGATCAAATCAACTATTCATTTCTTTCCATGTCCAGCTTCGATTTTTTATCCCTGTTTCTATTTTTCATTAATATTCTTAATGTGATGGTAAGTATTTCTTTATATGAATTTGGGATATAATAATCACTGCTCTATTTCATGCATATGATCTTCCTTGTACAACTAATGTCGTAGATAATATACAACTCAAGCCACAAATCCAAGTCATATCAGAACTCCAAGTTATTTCCCAATCACTGGAGGTCTCATAGAACTACAATGACGAAAAGGGTGACAGACAGCTGGTGTTGTGAGTTAGGGATCCGGGTGGGATGTCGGGGAAAGAAAGGAGGGGCGAGAGTCATGGATTTGGACATAGGAGATCAAAATTTGAGGATGTTGATCTTTCAAACCGGCTTGATCCGGTTTGATTTAGGTCAAACCAGTTCGGTTGAATCGGGTCGGAACATGCCTAGTTTTTTATAAGAAATTCACGGCACTGGGCAACCGGGTCAAGGCAAATTCCCGGTTCGATCGGCTAATCTGGTCTGAATTTTTAAACCATGCTTTATATCTGGCGTCACAATTTAGGAGGTGTACATTCTATTCTATTAAACGAATTTAAGTAAATCCAATGAGTTTCGTTAGACGGTCATTCTCTATTTATGGAGTCACTTTTTCATGGCTTGGTGCAACATTTCCCCCCGTATTACAAGGCAAAAGAAAAAAAGGACTCCAACCAAGGTAATCCACGTGGATATTTTACGGACTGGATTTTGTCCGACGTAGATATGTGCAGAGAATGACAATATAGTAGAAATAAAAATATCAAGGTGGATGTGTAGACACATATGTAAAGATCGGATTCGGGATGATGACATCAGAAGGAAAGTTGGTGTAGTTCCGATTGAGGATAAGATGTTAGAAAATCGTTTAAGGTGGTTTGGCCATTTGGAAAGGAGTTCAGCTGATACGCCGGTGAGGAGATATGAGTTTTGGGATGCTGAGCCAGCTAAGAGAGGGCGAGGAAGGCTCAATGAGTGTTGGAATGAGGATATACGAAGGGAACTTAGTTTTTTGGATCTAAGCCCGAGAATGACATAAGATATATCCAAATGGAGGCAAAGAATCCATATAGCTGACCCTACATAACGTGGGAAAATACTTTATTGTTATTGTTGTTGGATTTTGCCGGACATGTGATACCATTTAGGGTCATTAAGTTTTCACGTTGATTTCAAATGAAATTACTTTTTTTTGTAAAAGATCAAAGTTCAATCATCATTTAAAACCAAACAAGCAAAGGTTAGTTAAGTGCATGCCCTCAAAAACCAGACCGCGCATGCATGGTGCAAAATAGACATCAATGTAGTTCAAACACAAAACGACGTGTTTGTAGGCTAAATCCCCCCCCCCCCCCACACACACACACAAAACACCATATATGTTCCTGTATGCATTGTAGGGACTGGCTTGTTCCTCTTTAGGGATGCTTGCTTGGCACGAGAGCATTAAGTTTCTTTAAACGACCTGCCGAGACCGAAGCAAGATCGACGGGCTGACTACCTTCTCCTTTGGTGACCACATATCTAAAATGAAAAAGATACAAGCATCATGTAGCAAGGTAGTATGATTTGTATAATATTTCGAAAGCTTTCAGCTTGTCATTTTCCTTGTTATGTGGGTGATGGAGATAACAAGTATCCCTAATTCCGTCCTGCAGCGAAGATGACACAACACAAATATAGATTCCTCACACAAGAATCAAATGGCAATGACAACAAGCAAGCTATCACAAGCAAAACAAGCAACCAAACGAGAAAATAATTTTTTTATGTGGAAACCATCGCTCGATGTGAGCCAAGGAAAAACTACAGGGCAAGACCAATAACAAATTCACTAGGTCACAATGAAGCCAAAGTTCTTTTGGATTTGTTGCCCAATAAAACCGAGATACAAGCCACAAGCAGAATCGATAGTTCTTGTACAAACAACTAACTATCTCTAGGTGTCCAAAATACCCAAATATGCACAAATCCAAGAAGGTGAAGTGGCTTCCCTGAGGATTCCCGGATGGAAACCCAAAATGAAGGCTTCAGCTCCCCTTGAGGTCGTCTACACCACGACTTAGTCGTTTCTCCTCCCTTGAACTCGCCCAGTCGCTACTCATCCTTAGCTCACAACCCTAGCTACTCCTAGACCAACTACAGAAGAGGAACGAGACCACCGGTTGCTCCCTTTTCTCTCTCAGTCTCTCTCTCTCGTGGAGGAAGAAGGCGGGTTCAAAAAACCCTTGATGTCATTCACTTCTTGCAAGAATCAGGGGGCCAACAATGGAGCTATTCCCTGGAATTGGGTCAACCGAATGGGGCTGCAACTTGCTGGAGAAATTGCATGAAAAACCTTGATATGGACAAAGTGCTGCATCAGTCCAAGTTGGGACTGGATGTGTAAAATATCCAACAACCTCCCACTCCAATCCCAAGAAGGAGGTGTGGTCCAGTGATGGTTATTAAGAAGAACTGACACCGCTCGGCTCTCTACAGAGATAAAGCTACTTCTGGTCAACATATCTGAGGGATTATCATCCGTGTGTATCTTCTTCAACATGAGCTACTTCTGATCACTTGCATCCCATAATCAATGGTATCCGGCATCAATGTGTTTTGTGCGGGTATGGTGTATGGTACTCTTGCTCAGGTCTATAGCTCTCTGGCTATCACAAAACACAATTGGCTCACTGTCATTCAATCCAAACTCACCAAAAAACATTGTAGCCACAACATTTCTTTCACGACTTCTGCTACTGCTATCTATTCTGCCTTGGTAGTCGAGAGAGCAACACATTTCTGTATTTTGGATTGTCATGATACAACTCCTCTTACAAATGTGAAAATGTTCCCTGAGGTAGATTTTCGCTAGTCCATGACTCCTGCCTTATCTGCATCAGTGTAACCACATAGTTTGGGATCTGACCACCCAAACACAAGATATATACTTGAGGTCCCTCTCAAATATCTCAAGATCCATTTCATTGCCTCCCAATGATCCTTCCTTGGATTGGACATGAATCTACTCACCACGCCCACAACATGGGCTATGTCAAGTCTGGTGCAAACCATGGCATACATGAGGCTCCCAACTGCAAACTGGTACGAGATCTTGGTCATCTCTATTTTCTCCTCAAAAGTGGATGGACATGACTCTTTGGTTAGGTTAAAATGAGAGGCTAAGGGTGTGTTGACAGGCTTTTGCATTCTTCATGTTGAACCGTTCCAACACATGTTCAACATAGCTCTCCTGCGATAACCACAATATGCGCTTCTTCCCGACACATGTAATTTGCATCCCAAGGATGTGGCTTGCCTTGCCAAAACCTTTCATCTCAAACTCCTTGGAGAGTTCTCTCTCGAGTTTTGTAATTAAGTTGGAATCATGACCTACAATCAATATATCATCCACGTAGATCAAAAGAATGATGAACCTGTCATTGTGAAGACGACGAACATATACACATAGATCGGCTATAGTCGTATTAACTCCCTACGTTTCCATGAAAGCAACAAACTTCAAGTACCATTGTCTCGTTCCTTACTTCAATCCATAGAGACTCTTCCCAAACCTGTAAACCATGTGTCCTTTCCCTTTCTCTTGAAATCCATGTGGTTCCTACATGTAGATCTCTTCCTTCAAATCACCGTGAAGAAACGTCGTATTTACATCCATCTACTCTAGCTCAAGGTCCATGCCAGCAATAAGTCCTAGCACCATTCTCATTGAATTCATCTTTGCCACGAGGGAGAAGATCTCATCATAGTCCACTCCTTCTTTCTGGCTAAACCCTTTCACCACTAATCTAGCATTGTACTTGACCTGCTTGCCACCATCATATGACTTCACCTTATAAACCTATTTGTTCTTCAATGCTCTCTTACCTTTAGGAAGATCAACAAGATCATAAGTGTGATTTTTCTTGAGAGATAGCATCTCTTCATTTATTGCAATGCACCAATGACCCTTGTCCTTATGTTCCTCTGCCTCCTCAAAGGTGTATGGCTCACCTGCATCTGTAAGCATCACATACCGGGAAGTGGAGTAACGTGATGATGGTTGATGTGTCCTCTCTTATCTCCTGTCCTAAGGCTCTACTACATTGGCATGTGGATGAGGTTGCTTCCTGCCCCAGGTCCCCTAGACTTGTATCAATGAGGTGTGTATCTGGCACATGCTGCTTTAGCTGCCCATCCTCTCCACCTGTACCTTGTATTGGAGAGGGGTCCGTGTCCTAACTATTGTTATCATCTATGGAAATCTCATATGCATCACTACTCTAATAATTAAGATTTTTCCGAAGTCGTGTCCATCCACAAGGTGGATCGACAATCGTCGAAGTGACCTCAGACGAAACCTCAATTAGTCAACAATTAACCCACAAATAAATATAAAGCAATGCAAAATAAATTGTGGAGTTAAAATTTATTATAACTCTACAACAAATATGTATAAGTGTAAGCATGTGTAGATGTCAAAATTAAGGAGCAAACGGTAGATTGTGCAAAATAATGCGCAAAAATTTGTTCCTTTTCTCTTATCCATTTTTATTATTTTTGTGGATTTTTAATTTTATATGTTTTTTAAAATTTTATAATTTTTTTATATTTTGTTTTTTATTTTGTATTTTTGTATTTTCTTTTTATATTTTCATATTTTTATATTCCTTTTTAACAAAATATATAATATAGGATATATAAGGCTATAAATACAATATATAGTAATATACTTATAAATATTAGTAAAGATAAATAAAATGCAAATATAAATTATTTTCGGGTTTTACATATTTTTCTAATATTTCTATGATTTTTCTGGAATTTTTGCTAATTTTTATGTATTTCTAAAGTCAACAATATCCCAATTCATGGATTTAATAAATAGGTAAAAATGATTTGAATATTAAAAATAGAAAATAAGGTCTAAAATTATCTAAATTAGCTTTAATATATAGATAATAATATACAAATAATAAAATAGAAATAAATGTTTTTGGATTTTATTTGGAATTTTTATATTTTTGTTGGATTTTGGATCTTTTTAATTTTTATGGTCTTTCTTTTTCTATTTTTAGGGGTTTTTGGTTTTGTAGTTAAATAATATGATATTAGACAATATATGATTTTTTGGAATTTTTAAAATGTTTTACTATTTTTTAGTATTTTCTACTGTGAATGGAACAAAAAGTGTACTCATTTTTGTTTTAATAAATGGCTAAATGCCAAAAGTGCCAAAATAAAAATATCTCGTGAAACTACAATCTAACATGCATCTAACCCTATTTTTGCATAATTTTAGAAGCATGGTGCTATTTTTAATAAATGAAATCCTAGCATCAATATTCATAAACTAGCAAGGGCATAATTGCAAATAAAATAAACAGTAAGGTTCTGATGAATCCATATTTATCATCTTTATTCTATCATTTTGGCCTCAAAAACCCTAGCAAATGCATGTAAATACCCTTAATTCCTGTATTTTAGCATTCATACATGTGTGTGTAAATAGTGTATAAAACACCGTTTTAATGCCAAAATTATAAAATAAAGAAAATAAAAGAAAAATAATAAAATATTGTAAATATTTTATGATCTAAAACCCTGATACCTAGGCATCTCGATGACTAGGTCGATAAGGAATAAAGTAGGGGGAGATAAGGGTCTAAATACAATAAAAATCCTTTTTATTTTAATTCATTCTTTATTCATTTTGAGACCTATTTTTAGTTCCACTTTTTATATTTCAAATAAAGAAACTTTGTACATAAAAGTTTTAGAGAATTAAATATAGAAAAATACAAAATTTATTTCATACAAAAATATTGTACAAATAAAAAGTTATGATCTGAATAAGATTCCAGAATCCCAACTTCCCAAACCTATGTCTCTCAAATAAAAAACTTGAAATGCATCAAATCACCTTTAATTGTGTCTAATTTTAAATACGCTATTTAATGAAGGTGGTTTTGTATTTTGCGGAGCTACGGTTTGAAAGTTAGGTTTTGGACCCATATTGTACACTTGTACGGATTAAAATATTCATTTTATTTATTATTAGTTTTTTTATAATTTTCTATTTTTAAATTTTGTAAATATTAGTTGTAATATATGTGTACATTAAAATCATAATAAAACACTAAAGAAAACATAAAAATTAAATACGTGTATATAATACATAGGTTCAATACCTGTAAAGATACCTATATAATTGCTACTTCTATTTTATTAAGTGTACAAAATACATCAGAAAAATGAAATAAAAATATATTTAAGTGTATAAAAATATTTTATAAATACATAAAATAATAAACTAAAATAAATAAATTTAATATACAAAATAAAAATAAAATATTAAAATATATAGATATGTATACCTATATAACCCTAAAGAGGGAACTTGTAATTTTTAATATCGAAAAAAAATAAAAATCATATTATAATACTTTATAAAATAATAAACAATTTTTATTTAATAATCTAAAATTAATAAAATCATTTTTTATTTTTAATCGATTTAATAAATTTTTTTGCCAAGTAATTTTCTGGTTGGTCCACGTGGACTAACCAGAAGCTTCCTTTGGTTGACCTCAGTCAACTCTCTAACTGAGGTCTGGTTCGGTGTCAGACTGTATTTTTTTGACGTTTTCTCGGAATTTCGGAGAGTGTGTCTTTTACTATCTTGTATCGATTTCTTCTTGACTTTTGTTCGCCGAAGATCGAGGATGCTCGTCGGCAGCTCTCCTGGGGCCACGCCTCGCTGAACCATCTGCTATGTCTCAATCTTGGAAGCCTCGTCAACACTTGTACAAAAACCAGCCTCGACCTTCCTTGACTTTTTGATTGTTCTTCCACCCCTAAACCCTAGATCTAGCACCCGAGTATCCTTCCTGGTGATAGCAGGAACTGGACACGCATTGTGGGAGGTCCAGGAGGTGTTGAATCGACGCGTATCCCCTCGCCGGAGGTCTCACCGGAGCCATCTTCCAGCGCCACCTTGGTGAGGCTTTTTCTCCATTGTTCTGTATTCTCTCTAGCCCTTAGAATAACTGTGGATCTTCTCTGTGTTTCCCACTTCATCGTATCTCGCTCAATCATCGACAGAACTCTCGGATTTTACGTCTGTATGGCATGGAGTTTCGCCGGCTGACGTCGCACGCCTCCACGCCGCCAATTGCCCCTTTTTGCCCATTGGTGGGTCGCGACAATTCGCCCACGTCCCCTTAACCTTCCTTGCAGGTACCATGAACCATAGAGACGCCTGGAGGTGAATTTTGCGCTTCACCGGAGCTTCCTGGGGTCCACCTTGGTCTCGCTGCCGTAGGGGCACTCTAGACACCTCCGATCCCTTTTTCCGCCACTAGTACGTAGAGGAACCTCACATGAATCGATCTACGCTGTCAGAGGAATCCCAGGTGTACGGAGGCTCAAGCTTTAGCCGATCCAAACTCGCCAAGCTTGAGTTATTTGCGTGTTCATACAGATACCCCCAGCACCGTCGGATCCTCCCTGATCTTCCAGAGGAGCAGCTGCCGTTGGATTCGACCGGAGCTCAGCCGTCCAATCATTTTGGAGTGTCTAATCTCGGCCGTCGCTGCGAAGTGGCATCGTGCGCTGAGGTCACGCCACGTGGCGTAAGTGAAGCTGATCAGACCGTCCGCCAGCGCCCAGCTTTGGGTATTTTGCATCTTCTAACCAGGCGATTTTGTTTATTTATTATTTAGTACTTAATCTTTCATCTGCCGTTTAAAAACTTTTGTAATATTTATAATAAGGCCCCTTAAACTTTAGCTAATTGCTTTTCAGTCCTGGACACGTCACCTTACGTGACGTATTACGTGAGGTGGTGATTTTGCTTTTCAGTACTAAAACTTTGAAATCAAGTAATATTTTTTTTGGTTAAGTTGCAAGTCGGCCCCGGGATTTTTTATAATTGCAAGTGTGTCCCCGCTAGGTGTGCACGTGGTTACCCACGTGATCCGTGGCGTTTTTGCAGACATATCCTCGTGGCTTGGTGCATTTAGTTTTGGTACATTAACTTTTTGAGTATGTTATATATTTGTGGGAAATTTACATTTTTGACCGCTGGACTCTTGCATATTTACAAAAATGCCCCTACCAGAATGTAATTTCTTTTTGTTTCCTTTATTTATTTCATGCCTCTCTAAATCTCGAAAAAATCATTAAAAAATAGGTATAAGTTCCTGTGGCATCGATCTTTAAAGTCATATTTTTATTTTGCACTTTTATTGCATTTTAATATTTATAATAATTCAAAAACATGCATTTTCTCTACTATCTCCATTAGAAAATACATAAAAATTATTAAAACCCCTTGAAAAACTCTAAAAAAATTTTATTCTCTGTCTTTTATTGTGTTTTAACTTCAAACCAAAAATCATAAGAAAATAAAAAAGAAAACCATTAAAAATGGCAAAACTCTTAAAAACTTCATAAAAATATTAAAAATTCCAGAAAAGTCTAAAAATATACTTTTTATCTCTGAATTTTCTCTATTTTACTCTCTTTGTTTTAAAATTAATTTAAGGAATTTTTGGTTCTATTTGACATTTTCATCCTCATTTTATTTTCATCCCTTTATATTATTCACTATTTTCAGTATTTATGACTTTAAAAATACCAAAAAAAAGAAAAATCTAGAAAAATCACAAAAACATTATAAAAATGTAAAAAAGCTTAAAAATATTTTACTTACTGAATTTTGACTATTTTTTATATTTTTATAGATATATTATCCTCCTTGTCTTTTATTTTATATATACTTCATTTTCTCTTTTAAAAGAAAAAGAAAATATTTAAAAAATTTTAAAAGAAATAAAAATAAATTAGAAAATTAGAAAACTAAAAATAAAATATAAAAATATAAAATAAAAAATAAAATAAAAAATATAAACATAAAAACCCACAAAATGATCAATTTGGCTAAGTAATTCACAAGACATAAGGTGCTTGACTTTTGTTTAATCTGCTTTACTCCTTTGCTTCCTATATTCGATCCCTACCTGCTTGCCATTCTACATTCTTATTGCTTGATTATTTGTGTGGGTTATTTATTAACCCGAAAATCGAATGGTCTTAAGTTCCACACAAGGCGGGAACTCAGTCGCTGAGTCGACCACACGAGATCAGGATTAAATCAACAATTAACCCACAATAGAAATCAAACAATGAAAAGCGGTGCGGAGTTAAAATTTACTATAACTCTACAACAAAAATGTGTATATGTACAAGTATGTGTAGAGTGTTGAACACAGGGAACAAGTAGGATAGATCAGGTGACTAGCACAAAGATGTGAATGTGATATATTTTCCTACAAGTGCTATTTTTGTGGGTTTTAAATTTTATATTTTTTTATATTTTTTTAATTTTATATATGTAAAATTTGATTTTTAATTTCTGATTTTGTATTTTCTTTTTATATTATATCTTTTTTATATTTTCTTTTTCTTTTAAAAGCTAAAATAAAGTATACACAATAAAAGAAAAAGAGGGATAATATATTTATAAAAAGAGGTAAAATAAATCAAAATTCAGGAAATGAATTCTTTTTGTGCCTTTTATGTTTTTTCTAGTATTTTTGTGCTTTTTCCAGATTTTTCTTAATTTTTTGGTATTTTAAAGTCAAAAATATTGAAAACAGTGAATAAATTGAAAGGCTGAAACTGAAATGAGGATGAAAAATATTAAACAGAGTCCAAAAATCCTCGAATTAATTTTATATTAAATATAATAAAAAATAGAAAATCCAGAGATAAAAAGTACATTTTTAAGATTTTTGTGGAATTTTTAAGATTTTTATGAATTTTAAGGGTTTTGTTATTTTTAGAGGTTTTTCTTTGGATTTTTTAGTGATTTTTGGATTCAAGTTAAAACACACAGAAACAAATAAAATGTGATTTTTTGGAATTTTTCAAGGGTTTTAATAATTTTTATGAATTTTCTAATGCAGACAGTAGAGAAAATATGTGTTCTTGAATTTTTATAAATATTAAAAGGCAATAAAAATGCCAAAATAAAAAATGGCGTAAAAGAGCAACAAAACAAGAGTTTATGCTAACTTTTTGGTATTTTTTGGAATTTTATAGATGCATGAAATAATTGCAAACAACAAAGAAAAAAATCAACACTAGTAGGTGCATATATGTAAATATCGAAAATGTCCAGGCCCAACATGCAATTTTTCCGGAAATTTATAGCTAATTAACAAAATTCCAGGACCAATCGCCAATAACCAAAAACCCAGGGGATACAGTGCAAAATTCCCACCTACGCATGTGGTGCTCACGTGCCTGACAGGGACTTAAAAGCAAATAATAAAAATTTGAGGGGATACTTTGTGTTTTCACCAAAAATATCCCTTAATAAAATATTTCCTGGACTAGAATGAAATAACAAAACCCTCAGGAGGTCCCATGCAAAATGTCCCTCACGTGGTTGCCCACGTGATGTGATGTGGCATGGACTTGATTGTAATAACCAAAACTGCGAGTGGCGGAATGCAAATATTACAAAATAAATGAACGACAGTGGAAAGTTTAAGTCTTAAATTTTAAATAAAAAAATTGAGCGAGGGCGAATCTGCAACATACCCAGGATCTGGAGGATCGGACGGCAGATGATCAATGACTTGCCACGTAGCACGATCTTAGGGGCCGATGACGCTTCGGCTGCTACAACCCAGATTAGATCTCCGATCAAGATCAATGGCTACTAGAGGGCCTAATCCAAGGCTTAGGATCAAACTGGGGCCGGCCTTCAAGAACGAACGTCGGGGGGCATTGAGGATGAACATGGAAGAACAACGCCGAGGCGACTTTCCTCCAGTGATCCAAGGCCACTCCGGCGTGCTGTGGAGCTTCAAGGCGGTCCAAGATGCTCCTGCAGGTGTTGTTAATCATCTGGGACTCTCAAAACTTCTGGCGAGGCGTTGTATTGCAGGCGCGAAGGCGATGGAGCAGGAGGCTCGAGGTAGCTCCGGCGGATGGTCAAAATCATTCCCAGGTGTCTCGTTGGCTTCAGGACCTGCAAGAGAAATAAGGGGAGGTCGCAGGCAAACTGCCACGACCCACCTGGTGGCAAAAAGATGGCGGAGTAGTGGAAGATGGTGGTTCGCCGGAGCAAGCTCCGGCGAGGGGTGAATTAGGTGAATGGTAGGGCGACGGTCGAAAATGAAAGTGGGAGATGGATCCTAAGACTATGGAGAGTAAATAAATGCAAGAAAAATAAATAAAAATGGACCTCAAAGGTTGAAAAACCTGAGATGAACCTCATGGCCAAGCTTGGTCGGAGTTGGTGGAAGCCGATCCTCAAGGCTATGACGTACCTCAACTGGGTTGTAGGGGACTCCCCTGTCACCAGAGTCTACCCAGAAGATCCCAGGAGGTCTAAACTCGGCCCAAGAAAGGTTCAAAATTGGAAGGGAAACATGGGTGGTCTTTTGAAAGAGTGATGGAAGCGACTCAAAGAACGTGGCGTAGTAGGCGACTCAGCGACGGACGTCCAGAAAAAATCACTCGACGTGAAAGAGCAATGCACGAGGAGCAAAAGTTATGAAGAAGTCAACACGAGATCATGCAAGGAATAGCCTCGAAAATTTCACAAACATGGGTCAAAACCCATTTCCGACACTGCCCAGACGTTGGGCAGAGAGTTGACCAAAGGTCAACTTCTACCGCCTCCTGGTTGGTTCATGTGGACCAACCAGGAAAAGTCTGGGGAAAATATTATAAATTCAATAAAAATATAAAACGATTTTATTAATTTTTGGTTATTAAATAAAATTTTTTTATTTTATAAAGTATTTTATAGTGATTTTTATTTTTTTTAGAAGTTTAAAATTACAAGTTTCCTTTTGTAGCCTATATAGGTATACAAATCTATATATTTTAATATTTTATTTTTATTTTATGTATTTAATTTTATTTATATTGTTTATTATTTTATAAATTTTGTAAAATATTTTTATACACTGAAATATATTTTTATTTTATTTTTCTGAAGTGTTTTGTATATTTAATAAAATAGAAGTAGAAATTATATAGGTATCTTTACAGGTATTATACCTATGTATTATATACAAGTATTTTATTTTTATGTTTTATTTAGTGTTTTATTCTGATTTTAATGTACACATATATTATAAATAATATTTACAAAATTATAAAAATATAAAATTATAAAAATAATGAATAATAAATAAAATGAATATTTTAATCTGTACAAGTACACAATAAGGGTCCAAAACTCAACTTTCAAACCATAGCTCCGAAAAATATGAAACCACCTTCATTAAATATATTACTACATATTATATACAATTAAAGGCGATTTTGATGCGTTTCGAGCTTTTAATTGAGAGATACAGGTCTTGGAAGTTGAGATTCTGGAAACTTATTCAGATCATAACTTTTTATCTATATATTTTTTTGTATGAAATAAATTTGGTATTTTTATATATTTAATTATATACAATTTTCATGTTCAAAGTTTCTTTATTTGAAGTATAAAAAGTGGAATCGAAAATAGGTCCCAAAATGAATAAAGAATGAATCAAATAAAAGGAATTTTATTGTATTTTCGCCCTTATCTTCCCCTACTTTATTCCTTGTCGACCTAGTCATCGAGATGCCTAGGTATCGGGGTTTCGAATCATAAAATATTTACAATATTTTATTCCTTTTCTTTTCTTTTCTTTTCTATATTCTATAATTTTGGCTTTAAAAACCGTATTTTATACACTATTTACACAAATATGCATGGATGATAAAATACATGAATTAACGCTATTTACACGCATTTACTAAGGTTTTTAAGGCCAAAATGATAGAATAAAGATGATGAAACGTAGATTCATCATCTCCCTATACTTGCTTTTGTTAGTCCCTAGCAAACACTTATGCAATAAGTGCAGAAAAGAAAAACAAAGAAAAGAAAAAGAAGAAAGATGGATTAATTTTAATTATCAAACTTGTCTTCACAAAATCAAAGTTTGGAGCTTAAGTCGGACCTTCGAAATTTTAGTGCGGGTGGAATCTTAATGGGAACCGGATTTGAAATCCGATAGCCTTCGATAATCCCAAAACTCAACCCAAGTCTCCTCAATAGCTAGGTCAGAAATATCTCAACTCATACGCAAACCCTTACGACTATGAAGCTGACTCGTACAGTGTAAGTGATAGTGGCTCTCCCCAACTAGAATTACAAAGAGACTGACTTCTCCAGTATGACAACCCAATGATTCCCCAATCCAATAACTCCTTCCTCGAGGAGCGAGGTATTCCCTTCTAAGTTCAAGTGGCAACCATCTCAAAAGGAGGGGGTGAAGAGAAGAATGGACGGTAGCCAGTGTAGCTACCTATCCTAGGATGCAAGACCAGTGTAGTCAAGTCATCCAGCTACATGCTCACATAATTTGACTTTGATTCTTCAAGCTTGCTTATTGGCTATACAACAGATTCAAATACTTTGGCATGCATTTTATTTGCGTACATGCCTGTACCCCCCTTTTTTTGAATCATATTTACATTAGCATTTACATAGGGAGTTTTTCCTCTTGAGCCAGTAGACTATCCCTCTTTTGAAGCTTTATTGCAACCCACACTCTCCTTTCTTTAGAATTCCTCACCACTAGATGGGTTGGGGGTGCACTTCCCTCCCTAGATGAGGACAAGTGTTTCCACTTGTGTGTGTCTCATACCAGCAAATCCAATCCCCTCACGACTCCAACTGAGTCGAGCCAAGTGAAAGGTGCAAGTGTCCAAGTTAGGTCATTATCAACAAGAGTTAAGGTCTTCGGATAGAACCATTGAACCAAGTCTCGTAATCCTAAAAGAATTAAGTCAACTAGATCTGAAGTACCTCAATTGCAGTTCTATAAGGTTCCTGTTATTAGGTAGATTTTAAGGTCCAACAAGCTCCAATCTTCGGATTTTACTTAGACTTGTTCAACTATCAAACTCAATCCGAAAAATGTGAATGATATGCAAATGCTATGCAGGATGTAAAGAAATATTATTGTGATGCAATTTTCAAGATTTTGAACTTTTTATGGATTTTTGAAAAGATGATGCATATGCATTTTTTTGTATTTTTCTCAAAAAGATTTTTCAAATGTTTTTGGTAATTTAATTTTGCAAATATTTTTGGTATTTTGAAAACAAATATTTTTGGCTAAAAGCTAGGTTAAAAATATGTACATGGGCATGCATCTTATATTTACAAAAAGTGGATTTTAAGAATTTACAAGGGTAAGTGGTCAATTATATATATAATGAATTCTGGTGTGATGTATGTATTCCTCAAACTTATTTGAAAATCATTTTACAAACAATTTGAAAAACGATAGTCCAAAATAATTTTTACAAACAATTTTACAAACATGTCCACACATATGAAAATTATTTTGCAAAGATTTTTCAAATAGTATATATAGATTTTTCAAAATTTTTTTGCAACCATTTTCAAACCATTTACAAATCATTTTTCAAACATTTTATTCCATGCAAATAAAAATAAAAGTTTCAAATCAAACAATTTTACACAGGTTGAAAACATGTAACAAAATATTTTCCAAATAGCTTTCAAAAGATTTTTCGCAAAAATTTTCAAACTATTTTTCAAACATTTTGCAAAAAACATTTTCACCTGATTTATTAATCAGTAGATACAAAAAGAATTTGAGGAATGATAGCATCATTTTATTAAAGTTTTTAATGAATTTTAAAGAATTAATAGTCATAATTATTAAGAAAAATACGAAAGTATGAGTTATGGCTAAAGTATATACGTAGTATATACGACCCCCAATACTTAGCTTGAGATATGTCCTCATAGATCGGAGAGAAAAGAGAAGATATAACTCGTACTGAATTTAGACAAGCCTCATAAATAAACGAATAAGAGATAAATGAATGAATGAGAAGTCGACTATCCCCCTATACTTAGGATCAAATAATCCTAAGTATAGCAGACTGTACACCAAGTAGAGAGGGTCAAGGGTTGGAATGAACAGATCGTACTCAGATTGTCTATACTTAGGGTAAGATATCCCTATGTATAGACAAGAAGAGGAGACAATGGAAAGGATCAAAGAATGAAAGAAAAACTCGGGGTGTACACCCCCTATACTTAGGACAAAGTACGTCCTATGTATAGAAGACTGGCAAAAGGGACGACACCTTTTTGATAGATAAAGAAGATAGAAAAGGAAAAGAAGAAAAGAAGAACAGAAGAAAAGAGATCTGAAGATGGGAGAAGAGATCGTGAGAATGTACACATCACTCCCCCTATACTTAGGGTAAAAGAAACCCTAAGTATAGGGAACATCAAGAGTAATGAAATGGAACGACGAATGAACACTCAGCTCGTCCACCCCCCTATACAAGTCAAACACCACGAGAATGCCCTAAGTATGTCCTAAGCAAGGCAAACACGAGAATGTGTAGATGAGCAATACGGGAGATAGACAGAGGGAAACAAATGAATATACAACAAAGATGGATGTACAGAGAGTCAAGAAGGTAGAAAGCGAACCTTCTTGCGAGACCGTTGAGGGATAGATATGGTGTGGTGCAGGTTGACATCGGGGTCCTCAGATGACACTAACCGATCAGCGTCGACAGGGTGAAGGCTCTCAGTGGAGTCAAATCAAAAAGCACGAACTGGTCAATGGAAGTAGTATGGCTAGGTTCGCCCTTGGGGGTCTCACCGATATCGAAGTGAAAAGGAACAAACTCATCGTCAGTGAAAGAAGTAAAGTCAGGGTCGTCCTACGTGGTCTCGTCCACGTCAAAACCAAAAGGAACGAAGTCATCAGTGGAAGTAGTCGAACTCAATTTGTCCTCAAGAATCTCATCCGGATCATCTTTTTCATCAAAAGGCCTGAATTTCTGAATAAAAGCGATAAGATCAAAATCAGCCTCAATCTCAATCTCATTTGAGTGACCAGGAACGGTCTTATCAGTGGAAGTAGTCAAACCAGATCCGTCCTGTCTAGTCTTGGTGTTTGCCCTCCGCTCTATGGTATCAATCACGTAAATCCCACAGATTTCATCAACACATCGCCACACACCAGAAGGAGGAACTTCGAGGTCTATGCTTTCCGAGTCTTCCTCCATTCGGAGGATTTCTCGGGTCTCATCAGCGGTCATAAAGCAAACTTCTCTAATATTGTCAGATAGGTCATAGGCCTCAGAGTTAGCTAAAATCGATGAAGGTGCATCAGGTGCAGGTCTCTTCTCGGTAGTGGATGCGGTGGTGGTCACCTTGCTCTCTTCAACATGACGGAAGTAAATCTCTCCTTATCCATAGTGAATAATGACCCTCGCAGAGGTGAGGAATGGTCGTCCCAGGATGATTGGAGAGGGCTCCCTTGTGGAGGTCTCCATGGGCAATACGATAAAATCAACATTGTAGCACATGCCCTGAATCGAAATGTCAACATTTTCTAGTATACCCTTCGGCCTCTTGATAGATCCATCAACAAACTGAACGATCATCCTGGTTTTCTTTAGAGGCCCTAAGTGAAGAGACTGTACCAGCAAAAAGGGTAATATGCTAATCGAAGCACCGCCATCGAGGAGAGTGTGATCACATGTAAAGTCAGAGACGGTGCAACTGATGAAAGGTGTGGCAGTGTTACTCTTCCTAGGAATGGGACAGTGTCTGATGGCGTGGGCAGTGGCCATGGTTAGAATGTGACGCTCGGATATGCTCCTCCGCTTTCTCTTCTTTGGAAGAGGAGCCGATAAATCGGTCATGGCCTGCTGAAGTGGGGCACGGATGATCTCATGAATGGTGGCCACCACTTCGTGTTCATTCAATAAATTTTTTAATTTTTGGACCTCCTCCATAAAAGGGAGAAAGTTGGAATCAACATATACACGAGGAATGGAATGCCAAGAGAAGTCTGTACAGCGGCATCCTCGGGGTCAAAGGTGGGATAGGGTGTGAATAAATGTATGGTCAAGGGCTCTGGCAAGTAGGCGCTCTCCTCGCAGTCTAACTTGTCAAATGTCTCCCGAACTCTTTTTGGATTTTTAAGTTTTTCTCATTTTTTTGTATTTTTAGCGATTGCAAGATCTCATGTAAATACTCAAATGATTTCAAATCATCAGATCGTGAAGCATCAATACAACTCTTATTCATGTAGGTGAGGTTGTCAATCCTCGATTTCATTTTCTCCATGAACTGGATCAAGGTCCCAAGTGCGGACAACATGAGAGGTGACTCCAACAGGTCAGTCTCGGGTGGATGTGAAGATGGAAAATACGGGGGTGGTGGTGGATGTGGGTAGAAGTCCAAGTCCTGATACTGTGTCTGGGGCGGGTATGTACAAAAATCAGAATAAATAGGAGGAGAGTCATCCTGATAAAAGAGAGGTGGACTGGCTGGAGTGAGCGAGGGATCCGCAAAGTCCGGATAAAATACGCTCCAGGGGTCCATCTCGAAAACAAAAGGAAGCAATCGAGAGAGCACGAAGGTCAAATCAAAAGAGTGAAGAAAGAAGGCGCAAATGCGCAGATGCGATCTAGGATACACACAAGCAATCACAAACAAACGCACATAAAACAAACCCTCAATTCACCTACTCAACTCGGTAGAGACTGCAAAATTCGATCTTTTTATCTTGTCTGTATTAGAGTTAGGTAAGAAGTCAAAGATTGCACAAACACTTAGGGGCTGAAATGGGATTTGGGCACTAATCCTTAGTGTGGTGCGCGAGCAAGTAAAAGTGAAGACAATTAGGGGATTACTCACCCCAAGACAATGTTTTCCTTTTTGATTGATTTTAGAGTTGAGTAATTTTAGCAGTCCCAAATTTTATTTGTTATCACTTTTTTGGATTTTTAATAAGAAATGCACGAGCCTAACGAGGAGTCAATTCTCTAAGCACCTAGATGATCAAAATCTGAGGTAGAGGAGTGGAAAAGCAATGCAAGCTGTAAATCAATGATGAATGCTAAAGTGTAAATGCTCACCTTGCCTCCAACACACTACATGCAAAGATGCTCGGCAGAATTGAAACCTATCTATATGCAAATGCAAAGCTGATGAAATCGCCCTAGGATGAGAAGCTGCTATTAGCGTGAAGCACGATTTTCAAAATTTGACTAAGTCCAAAACATCACTATAGGCACATGCAAATATATTAAGTGATTGGACCTAATGCTATCGACAAGCAACTCCTACAACTAAGGGCTCAATCACACAAAAGAAATAAAATAAAACCAGAAAACAAATGAAAAAGAATGCGAAGAAAAACGACAAAAACAGCGGTGAGCCCCCAAGTGTACAAACACTTAGAAATTGGGCCTGAATGTCCAGAGTTCAGGGTACCTGTATTATTACAAAAACAGAGGGTCTCTCACTCACTTCAAATTATAAAAATAAATAAATACAAGAAATAAAAGTGGAGCTAGGTCTTAAAAAATCCTCTACATCTCCATCGGTACTAGGCAAGCTAGAGTCGACTTCACGTGGGTGCACATGCGCCTCGGGTGGAGCACCTCCCTCAATCCGCGGTACCTTACACGAATTCAACAAGAGAGGAGGTTAGACCACTCAAGATATATCAAATAAAAATAAATAAATAAAGCACAAAAATGGATAAATAAATCACAATCAATAAAAAAAACCGATCTATGCGTTGTTGCTTCCTGCAACAACGCCATTTGATTAACTTGAAAATCGATGGTCTTAAGTTCCGCACAAGGCGGGAACTCAGTCGCTGAGTCGACCACATGAGATCCAGATTAAATCAACAATTAACCCACAACAGAAATCAAACAATGAAAGGTGGTGCGGAGTTAAAATTTATTATAACTCTACAACAAAGATATGTATAGGTGCAAGTATGTGTAGAGTGTCAAACACAGGGAACAAGCATGATAGATCAGGTGACTAAGCACAAAGACGTGAATGTGATATATTTGCCTACAAGTGCTATTTTTTGTGAGGTTTTAATTTTATATATTTTTTATATTATTTTTCAATTTTTATTTTTATATTTTGATTTTAAATTTTTGATTGTGTATTTTCTTTTTATATTTTATCGTTTTTATATTTTCTTTTTCTTTTAAAAGCTAAAATAAAGTATATACAATAAAAAGAAAAAGGTGGATAATATATTTATAAAAAGAGGTAAAAATAATCAAAATTCATTAAATGAATTATTTTTGTGCCTTTTATATTTTTCTAGTATTTTTGTGATTTTTCCAGATTTTTCTTAATTTGTTTGGTATTTTTAAAGTCAAAAATACTGAAAACAGTGAATAAACTGAAAGGTTGAAACTGAAATGAGGATGAAAAATATTAAACAGAGTCCAAAATTCCTCAAATTAAATTTAAATTAAAGATAACAAAATAGAGAAAATTCAGAGACAAAAATTTACATTTTTAAATTTTTTCTAGAATTTTTAAGCTTTTTACGAAGTTTTAAGGGTTTTTGCTATTTTAGGGGTTTTTCTTTGAATTTTTAGTGATTTTTGGACTGCTAAAGCAAACAGAAACAAACACAATGTGATTTTTTTAGAATTTTTCAAGGGGTTTTAATAATTTTTATGAAATTTCTAATGCAAACACTTGAGAAAATACGTGTTTTTTAATTTTTTTAAATATTAAAATGCAATAAAATGCAAAACAAAAATATGGTGTAAAAGAACAACAAAACAAGAGCTTATGCTAATTTATTGGTTATTTTTGGAATTTTATAGATGTATGAAATAAATGCAAACAACAGAGAGACAAATCACCACTAGCAGGGGCATATATGTAAATATCCAAAACGTCAAGGGCCAACATGTAATTTTTCCAGAAATTTATAACAAATTGACAAAATTCCAGTACCAATCACCAATAGCCAAAACCCAGGGGATACAGTGCAAAATTCCCACCTATGCACGTTATACTCACGCGCCTGACATGGACTTAAAAGCAAATAACAAAATCTGAGGGGCTACTTTGCAATTTCACCAAAAATATTACACTTAATAAATTTTTTCCTGGACTTGAACGAAATAACAAAACCCTCATGGGGTCCCTTGCAAAATGTCCCTCACGTGGTCGCCCACGTGAGGTGACATGGCCTGGACTCGATTGTAATAACCAAAAGTGTGAGGGGTGGAATGCAAATATTACAAAATAAATGAACGACAAAGGAAAGTTTAAGTCTTAAATTTTAAATACAAAAATTGAGTGAGGACGAATATGCAAAATACCCAAATCTATAGAGGATCGGACGACAGATGATCAATGACTTGCTACGTGGCACGATCTTTGGGGCCGATGACGCTTCACTGCTACGGCCCAGATCAGATCTCCAATCAAGATGAACGACTGCTGGAGGGCCTGATCCAAGGGCTCAGGATCAAACTGGGGCCTGCCTTCAAGGCGGGGAGGCGTCGAGGATGAACATGGAAGAACAACGCCGAGGCGACTTTCCTCCGGCGATCCAAGGCCTCTCCGGCGTGCTGTGGAGCTCCAAGGCAGTCCAAGATGCTCCTGCAGGTGTTGTTGATCACCTGGGACTCTCAAAACTTCCGGCGGGGTGTTGTATTGCAGGCGCAAAGGCGGTGGAGTAGGAGGCTCCAGGTAGCTCCAGTGGATGGTCAAAATCATTCCCAGGTGTCTCATTGGCTTCAGGACCTGCAAGAGAAATAAGGGGAGGTTGTGGGCAAACTGTCGCGACCCACCTGGTGGCAAAAAGAATGCGGAGCAGTGGAAAATGGTGGTTCATCGGAGCAAGCTCCGGTGAGGGGTGAATTAGGTGAATGGTTGGGCGGCGGTCTAAAACGAAAGTGGGAGATGGATCCTAGGACTATGGTGAGTAAATAAATGCAAGAAAAATAAATAAAAACGGACCTCAAATGTTGAAAGCCCTGTGATGAACCTCACGGCCAAGCTTGGCCGGAGATGGTGGAAGCCGATCCTCAAGGCTACTTTGTACCTCAACGGGGTTGTAGGGGACTCCCCTGTCACCAGAGTCTATCCAGAAAATCTTCGGAGGTCTAAACTCGGCCCAGGAAAGGTTCAAAATCGGAAGGGAAACACGGGTGGTATTTTGAACAAGTGATGGAAGCAGCTCGAAGAACGGGGCGTAGCAGGCGACTCAGCGACGGACGCCCCAAAAAAATCTCTCGGGTGAAAGAGCAATGCACGAGGAGCAATGCACGACAACCAAGGATGGAGATGGGTGCGAGAAGAGGAGGAAGTTGCAGAGGTCTACGTAGGAGGTTACGCATGGAAGGAAGGAGAAGACTCTCATGTGCGTGACACATGAGGTGAGAGGAAGAAAAAAGATTTTTTTTTATATAAATAAATGAAAGCTAATACAAAAAATGGGTGACACGTGGTGGCTCTAGGTGCTTCCACGTGTCACTCCCAAAAAATTCGAAAAATTATATCCAAAGATAAATAGGAAAGAAAGAGCAATCGACCTCGGATCGAAAAGTGCTCAACATGAAAATTGCTCATTTCGATGAGTACACCTTTCATGAATGGATCAAGAGCAAAAGAGGCCATCTGTGTAAAATGATATTTTTGAGGTACTTTATGTACATAGAACATTGATTTTTAAGGGTTTTGTAATTTTTATTTAAGAGAAAAATCGAGATAAAATACAATAAAATCAGAGATAAATATTACACAATAATCTAATTTTTTTAGTAAATAAGAAAATAAGAGAAATAAAACAATGTAGAAATCAGGAGATATTTATAGAGACTCACAAGAGGCACTCAGACTTGGTCAGTTTCTTTGATCTGTCTTATTTTGGATTTGAATTTTAGTCCATTTTAATAAAACTTTCATCGAAGAATATAAAAGAAAAGGAAATAAAAGAAAACATGTTAATTATGTATATAAAATAATAGGTCAAAATCAGGCAAAATAAAAAATGTGCAAAAGAGGCCCAAAACCCAATTTTCATATATAAGCTCTGATTTTTACGAAATTGGTCTTGTTTTGAAGGTCTTTAAATATATATTACTTTGAAAGTGAGAAGACATAAATCAGACACTATATGAGGAAGATATGAGCGTTTTAGTCTGCCTAATCTGAAATTGGAGTTTTGTCTCACGAGCCAATTATTTGAGTTAGTATTTCTTGTATTTTTCATTTAATCTTATTTGTAATATGTATACAATAGAGTGGTTTGGGTTCAATTGGAGTTAGAATGAATTAGATAAAAATGCATGATGTTAGGTCCAAATGTGAAGATGATTTTGATTGCAAATATGAGTGGTAAAATGTAAATATTAATTTTAAATGCATGAATGGTAAAAATGTAAAATAAATGATGAAATGTAGCTAATTACTCGGGATCGAAGCTCTATTTTCATCTTTTAGTATGATGAATCACAGATTCATCATTGATGCACCATCAAGTTCTGATACATCCCGTCATGTTCGACTTGCTTCACCACGACTACTGCGATATGCAGTTACTGCAGTCCCACCGCGAGAGGATGCTCTCCGGAATTTAGAGATGGTACATATCCCTCATAAGTTATCAGATGCTCCTACGGAGTATCCTTTAGAGGACGAACGATCATTCACTCGATCGATTTTGTTGATGGACTCTCCGTTCATAGAAAATTCATCACAATCTATGCCTCTACCTATGGTTGCGAGCTCCCAGAGCGAGACCTTTCTCCTCACTGAAGTATATGATGAGTAGGAAGATTTGTACGCTGTCTTAGCTGAGTTGCATTACACAGTAGCACTGAAATATGCACGTCTGAGCATACTACGAGGACACCGAGTCAGATCTAGGACATGATTAAGGGCATCAATATAATGCAATTTTATTAAAGTATAGGTTATCTGATGTAATGTTAGAAGTGATTATGTACCGGTAATTTCTCAAATTAAATGATTTTGACAATTTTATTCAACAATATTAAGTTATTTAATAAGTATTTATATATTATTTATATTAATGATTATATACTAGTAATTTCTCAAATTAAAAAGGTGGAAATTTAAGATCAATGCATAAGATATTGCTTCCAAAAGAATATAATAAAAATAATAATAAATAGATGTTTCGAAAACCCCAATCATTAGCGCTTAACTTGTGGGTGCGGAAATAAGGGGCTTTGATCGGCGAATGGTTTGCCAATCGGCGAATCGTTCGCCGTTCCATTCCCTGACACTCACTCTTCTACTCAATCCGACGAATATACAACCCGAAAGGTTTCTTGACATGTGTCAGATGGGACTTTCGATTACCACTTTTTTTATGCGATATGGGCTTCCAACTTTCATCGTCCTTAGTCGAGGATGTAAGACTTTTAGTGAAATGGATGGTGTTGTCATGTATAATGGTACGATTAGTATCATTGAGAGGGTTGTGCACGCCAAAAGAGCCAAAACGAATGGACTATTGCTGTGGAGCCTAATTTTTTCCGAGGACTCCTCTAACCGACTTAGGACTCATGGGAATAAATCATATAAACGAGCGAATCCTCGTTGTGGAAGGTTGACTAGCGATCTTTTGCTGCATAGTCTCCCATTTGTTAGGATTCGGTGGTGACGATTCAAAAGGCATTATTTCATAAGAGGATGTAGGGTTTCCCACTGTAGGTCGTCCCTCTTCAGCTTTTGCTGCAACCACGGCCAACGAGATTTCCCCCCCTTTTAAGGTCGTACTCGAAGATAAAATGGAATTGTGTTTTAAAAAATCTAATAACCATGAGGGGTTTGTTGGAATTTTTGGAAAATCCAATATTGGGGAATGGAGATCTTCCAAAGAGGTTGGAGTACCTTTGAGCCCTGAATCATATGACTTTCCATGCAAGGATATTCCAAATTAGCTTTAGGATTGGTGGAGATAGTTTTTGGATTGATGAAGATAGGTTCTTTGAAACTGATTTGACAAGTACCATTTTTAGATTTGGCAAAATTATATTGGAACTCAATCGAAGAGCTGGATGAGGTTGTCTCAACAATATCAAAGGTAGAACCCTGGCTCAAGGTAGTATCTAACTTTCATGCATGTAATGGAGATGTAGGTCTCGAGCTTTGATCGAGCTTGTGTTTGGGTAAAGGGTTTTTTGAAGTATGCCATGGATGGACGTTGTCTTGTTTACATCATCCCAAACTGTTTGAATTGATTTCTTTGAGTATTGTGTTTTCCCTTCTTTGAAGTCAATTCGATAAAAGTCTAGAGGTTTCTGACAAACATTTTTTTGTGTGGCCACGGGTTGTCTTTTTTTTTGTTTCCCACGTATGGAACAGAAATGACACTGGGGATCGTTTGCAAATATTTGAGTTCCTTAGTTTCAAACTTTTATTTATTGTAATCAACTTTAATGAATGGTGGTTTGGAAGGTGTATACTACCCTCTCCTCCACGTTATATATGCAGACGTGCGCAGTAAAAACACACACAAGAACGAGCCAATGCATTAAAGTTATGTTAGAAGGTAAATGTATTTTAAAGGACTTCCGATAATTTTGCAATTTGTTAATCAACGTTTAACATAAATGAAAAATAAATGGATCGATTTAAGATTCACATTATTTTGCCATTATATTGGGATCATGTCAAACTCGGTTATAGGGAATATACATGTGGAGTTATGTTACTGATTATATCATCGTGATCATCATGTTCTTGTAATTAGGACATTGGACACTAGGACACGCCGAATCTCATACAAGTAGATGTAGCTTTGCTGCAAGGAAGCAATCAGTGATACAATGATATGCTGATGCGAGGGAGCATAGGCGGAGTGGGAAATTCCAACAAGGAGGGGTGCAGCCTTTTGGCTTTCACTTCTAAATGTCAAGACGAATGAGTTCATATATATTCTTCAATATCCAAGATTCACCTTAAAAATATGATTTCATAGAATCATTATTTGCTTTCTCTCATCTATTGATTTGGTATTAGATAGTAATTCCATCACCTTATTTTACCTTCCTTTATAGCTCATTTTACCATCAATCAACCATTTTTGCCTCAATGGGCGAACTAGTAGGAGGGGCCATAAAAAATAACCATGTAATATTAATGAATAATTCATAAGAAAAAGGTCAAGTACAGAAGGCTAGTTTCCCAAGAACAACGTTATGCAAAAAAAGTAATTCACATAATTATGGGCATGCCTTCGAGACAAGGAGACCATAAAAGTTAGCCTGAAAGTTTGTTCACAATATATATTAAAAGTATATGAAGGCCGATTCTAATGATCCAAGAATCTGATGAAAGATGCATGTCAACTACTTTAGTAGTGATCATTGTTGTGGATTGACGATAACTCCGATAGACGGAGAAGTCTGTTCTGGCCCTTTCTGGCAACAATAATTCGATCCATTTTCATCTTACTATTGGCATGAATTGCATTATCACTCTTTGTTACGATGCTAATTTGTTTTTGGTTTTATCATGCTTCAACACGAGTTATAATCAACCTATCTTTAACATATTTTCTTAATTTCTGAAGGAATCTAAGTTCTAACGGACTGACGGGCGAAATTCCCAATTCTCTTTTCAACCTCAGAGAATTAAAGTACTTGTGAGTATACTTCATTTTCTTTATATTTTATCTTCAAAGGA
Source organism: Ottelia alismoides (assembly GCA_037367405.1). Classification (NCBI taxonomy): domain Eukaryota; kingdom Viridiplantae; phylum Streptophyta; class Magnoliopsida; order Alismatales; family Hydrocharitaceae; genus Ottelia; species Ottelia alismoides. Next base: position 167,149 of record JAZKJV010000079.1, read on the forward strand.
TACCAAATTCTACCGTAATTGTCCTTTAATTTCTCCAAGTATCGGTATTAGAAAAAAATGATAGATAAATCATAAAGGGGATTTATTTTGAATACGAGAAATCACTGAATCCTTTGTTCGCTGGGAGAAGTAGGATTAGAAAGAGATGGAAGTTGTGGATTGTGATGGGAAAAGATTCAGCGTCTAAATTGTATTGCAGGATAGAAGTACAGAGTTGATGACATATATATGGATCGTGAGCGGCATTTAAATACGCAAACTATTACAACCATAAGAAAACCAACCACATATTAATAAAAAAAGGATTTTTACACCCATAACACTGAGTAATTCTTCAATAACAATCATAACCCTTCATAGTCGTGAATTACACAACAAACCTTAAATAGTCTCTCCGTCTTACACCCATAACCCTCCGTTAATTTATCTGTTAACCTAACCATATCATTGAGTTAATATAACTCATCAACTATCCCATTGCTTTAAAAACATAAAAAATAAAATAAAAAGTGACATCTTCGATCAGGGGAGCGGTGATGGCAGAGAGAGGCTTGTAGGCATAGGATTGGCTTCCAGCGGAAGGGTGGGGGAGGAGGTCGGGCAGCCCAGAAATGCCCAGGATCAACTTCCGGCCTGGGCTGGAGGGTGGTCGGGGGTGTGCGGGCTGGATCGACTTCCACGGGCGGGCTTGGGGGCCTGGGCTTTGGGTGGGTGGGTGGTTCCACGGGAGGCCTCGATGGGGAGGCGGGAGATCGGAGGAGGGGCCTGGGCTCGGGCTACAGGAGGGTGGCGCTTTCCTCAGGCGGGCTCGACAGGGAGGCGGGGAACCCGAGGAGGGGCTGAGCTCGAGCTGCGGGGGTGGGTGGGGGTGCTTCCGCGGACGGGCCCCGACAGTGAGGAGGGGGTGGGGGAGGGGGCGACGGAGGGACCTGGGCTAGGGCGGGGGAATTATACGGCCAGGCTTGACAGGGAGGCGGGGAACCCGAGGAAGGGCTTGGGGTCGAGCTGCGGGGGTGGGTGGGGGTGCTTCCGCGGACGGGCCCCCACAGTGAGGAGGGGTTGGGGGAGGGGGCGAAGGAGGGACTTGGGCTAGGGTTGGGGACTCCACGGCCAGGCTTGACAGGGAGGCTGGGGATCGGAGGAGGGGCCTGGGTTGCGGGGAGGAGCTTCCATGGGTGGGCTCGACGGGGAGGCAGGGGGTGGGAGTAGGGGTCGGGGGAGGGTGGGTCAGGCTCAAGATCGGCTCCGGAGGGCTTCAAGGAAGGAGGAGAGGAGGAGGTCGGCAGCAGGGTGGTGGTGGTGGCGGTGGACGGGGAAGAAGAGGAGAGGGGGAGGAGGTGGTTGTTGATGAGGAGGAGGAGAGGAGGGAGGTAGGAGGGGAGAGTATTCTTTTGTAAATAATATAACATAAAGGGTAGAAAATATAAAATGGTTCACGGATACAGTCATAGTTAACGGACTATTGGATGGAAGTTAACTCAAGGGTTATGGGTGTAAGAGTTAAGATTATTGAGGATTCTGGATGTAATTCACGATTACGCAGGGTTATGATTGTTATTGAAGAATTACTCAGGGTTATGGGTGTAAAAATCCCTAAAAAATGAAAATTTGGAGACTGCCCATATAAGGGTGAAAAATCATAGAATCGATCACAAATTGAAGTCAAGCGCTAGACCAAAATAGTTGTACCTGGTGAGGGGTGTAGACCAAGTCGATCCTTACAATGCATTGCAAATCACCGAATAATAGGTAAAAGTAGAGCAGATAAATATACTAAGTTGATCAATCCGCTTCCAGATTTTTATTGTCCTCATACCGTATTATAGAGGAAAAAGTTTTTTAGTATGAACTCCATACTATGAGTGTACACGGATTGAATTGAATCAGATTTTAGTTTACTCAATATCAAACCCCAACCTTGACGAATTAGAACTTTTCATAATTCAATCCAATCTATTAAACATTACAACATTCCTTTGCACCCTTTCTTTTAACTTTCGATAGAGTTTCCCATCAATGACTCAGGGCTAGGAATTCTTCTCCATCATCCTAACCATGGATAAAGCAACCATCTATGAATTAGACGAGATTTCCATGAAAATGTATAACTCCTTAAGTTATTACCAATGAAGAAAATTGAACATGTTTTGTGTTTTTATTTACTAGAACTTGCAAAGTTGAGGAAAGTGATTATTTATCCTGCATAGAAGCACAATTACATTCATCCTGTCAGCAACAATTCTAGATTGATCTCTGACTAGAAAATATCCACATTTCTCCAAACAAATACTATATCCGGTGTTTCTAAGAATGAACAATAAAAAAAGATCGATTAAGATTTACATTCCTTATTAAAGAAATTCAAGCTCAACGAATACAAACACAAAAATTCCATCAATCAAACAGGACACCATGGTTGCTAAGAAGTACCTTATGATTTATGTCATTATGATTTTAATGAAGATTCTCTAGATTGTGTTTGAAATTAGATCGAAATAGGGGACAAGCGAGCAACAAGTTGTGGCGCTAGTTCTTTTTGAATTGCAAAACCAGTTCTTCTATATACTACATCCAAGCTCTAGGTCGACATTCAAATGGAGCCACACCCGGACTGGGTTGAGACTTCACACACCACAAAGCTTGTTCATTTTTTTACACATGCGAGTCCTCGAAAGAGAACCACTAGAAATGCAACGATTACATTTGTTAACACTACAAATGCATGAACAAAATGGTGATTGAACCCCTTGAATTATCATGAATTACCTATGCAGCTCCTTGCAGCAGGAGCTCCCAACTCTACGCCTCCATGTAGATCGAGCATCCTTCATCTTCACGGACCCTGCCACAAAGGAAAATGTCAGGAAAAATATCAAGAAATTTTATCAGAAATGATGCAAAAACACACACAATGTGAAGACTTTAATTTCTGAAAATAATCAAAACAAAATAATTCAATAAAATTCAATAAATAAATAAAGATGAGTCGTATCCCCGGCAACTACGTCGTTTGATGAACTATATTTTCACCGCTTTGATGATTTACAGTTGCAGTACAAGCGATCAAAATGATCCTCGTAAAGACCACGCTTTCGAATATGTGGAAATAATTTTTCTTGGTAAGTGTACCAAGGCCGAACTCAGGGATACAAGCCTCCTCATCTATCTATAAAAAATTATCGATTAAATAATGAGCGATTAAGGTCCAAATCTAGTTCTCCAAATGTAACTACAATACATAACACGGAATGGTATGCAGACAGATCATGCACATAATTATATGATGCATGCATTTTTATTTTCATTTTATTCAATTAAATTAAGATGCAATGCAATGATATGCAAGGAGATGATAATGTGCCCTAAAACTATCAGATCCATGAACAATCAACGAATGAATTGATTTCAATATCAATTGAGGCATATTGATAATTTTTGGCATTTAGAATAAGCACAAGTAACACACAAAAGATCTCGAGTTTTAGTACATCAAATTCATTGTAAATCAGTGAATACAATATGCCATTAGGTAGAGAATAAAACAAGCAACACAATGAAATTGAAATCAATGGAAACTAAGTTCGTATGATCAAGATATGATCAAAATAGTGCAATGGAATAAATATAAAGTAAAACATGAAAATAAATTTAAAAATAATTACAAACATGTCCTTGAGGAGCCTCTTTGTAATTTGCAAAAGTCGGAGGGGCCTCCTCGTAACTTCTCCTTGTGTACGAGGGCAAACCTGCAATATGTGAAAGTCAGTTGGGCCTTCTTGCAAATTATCCAGGCACGTCATGTGGAGAACACATGCAAGGACCTGAATGTAATTTTTGAGACTTCAGAGGTCTCAGCTGCAATTAACCTAGTCCTTCACGGGTGGGGCACGCGACGCCAAGTTCGGGACGAAGCGGAGGCTCGGGCCACGTGGAAGTTGCTGGTGTGTCGGGGGGGGGGGGGCTTGGTCCACCCGAACCTTTAATGGAGGCTCGGGGTGCATCTGAGCAGACTGATATAGATGATCGAACGATATATAAATCTCCGTGCTCTGCCTCATGCAGTGGCAAGGGCCTTGGACTCCGACGAGTCTGGGTTGGCTCCTCCTTGCTTCCTGAGCTCCTTCAAAGATTGGAGAAGGTCACTGACGTGCGTGCGGAGGAGATGGAAGCAAGGTAGAGGTGTTATGATGACTAGAGAGGTGGGGCTATGCATCATCGTCAGAGGAGGAGTTGGAGATCGGGAGAGGGGTCCTAACTCCGGCAAATGACAATTTGATGCACCTACAATTGTTAATGTAGTTGAGGTGGGTATGTGCGTAGAGTTGTGAATGAAATGGAGGTCCCCAAGGAGGTGGAGGCGTGGGGGACTGGTGCTTCTTCTCCGGCGAAGCAAAGAGGAAGGGGAGTGAGGTGGTTGGGGCTCCAGAGATGGGAGGGTTTTGTGCTAAGGGGTCTACGAGGGTGTTGGCGGAGTTGTGGGGCTCGAGGGATGGTCATAGTGGTCAGAGGTGGTGTGTGTTGTAAGACAATTGAGAGAAAAATATAGAAAAGGTAAAAGATCATACCTGGAGGATTGAAGAAGAAGAATGGCGAAGCGGATTTTGGGATGAGCATCTGAAGATGCTCGGGTTGTCGCTCGAGCTGGTTAGATATACAAGCAAGCTCGACGGCGGTGTGGCCAGTCATGACTCGGTCTTGAAGGCTGAGTGTAATATTCAGATTACGTAGAGAATTATATATATATATATATATAAGAAAAGTTACCATATAATGATTACTATTATTATGAGTATGTATATAAGAGTACGACATATACAAGTAACATATTTTGTTGTGCCGTTCTATCTATTTAAAACCAATAGAATATATCTGTCTTTAATAAAATGTTAATGTGATAAAGTGTATGAAAGCTGCATGTTATAAGCTATTGACGGTGAAAATATATCCACCTACATTTGTTAGACCTAAAAATAACCGATCAAGGAAACTAAAATTATAAATAGGGCACGTAGCTTTTGGTGCCCACGTGGGGGTATCACAAACCACATTTCATGGCGGTATCGAGCCTTCCCGAGACCATCTTACACCAAATATAGAAAAGGGGGAAACTGGAAAAAAAATATATATATATACAAGTTAGTGTGCAAGGTTACGAAGGGAATGTAATTTGAGATAGTTAAGTTATATGCCATATAATGAATCATGTTCTTATGATACAATTGTATTGGTGGTATTCTACAGTTGGAGAGCCAGAGAAATGAACGATGGGAATCCAGATAAAGGAAATACATAACAAAAAGTAAATATTGATAGCTAGGTGAGTGGTTTCAAGACATATTTCCTATGAAAAAAGTTAGTTTTTGCTAAATTTCATAGCAATGATTTTACAATAGTTCCATGCTTATGAAGGTCTTCACAGTAATTAATTCATGTGAGTTTATCCTGACAATTTATTTACCAAGTTCAATTATGATTTGCATGTTGCAATACAGAGGCAGTTTATGATTTATGAAATTTGTCAAGATATATGGATGCAAGTTTTAAATGATATATTGGCAAGATTTTTCGTGATATAATATCATAACAATGCACACTATGGCCTACTCCTCAGAAAAGTCATGAACAAGTCACTACATGTTGGGGTAGGTATATCCTCGTGGTATACCTATGACCTACTCCTTGTGACTCAGGAGGGCTTTGGGCCCGCATTTCGTATACTAATGGGCTTTGGGCCGTGTGCGAAATGTACTCGGTCTTTGGGATCGTTAACATGAAATGATATGATTTTCACGGTTTTGGGGTTGAGTTTCTCTCCCAAGACAAATTTTACACGGTTCATGAATTAGTAAGACATGTTGGGGTAGTGTGACATTGAATATGATATGGTAAGATTGTCAAGATTTTTATTTAAAAAATGTTAGTTCATGTCATAATTATTCAATGATACATGTTGATTCATGCAGATATTTTTTTTATGTTTTCTAGCACAGAATTATTTGGATACAATGCAAGTCATATTGATAAAATAGTTTATCAAAAGCTTGAGATCCGCTCGCTGGGTCTAAGCTCTTTCATGGGTTTAGACTCACCATTCTACTGTTATATTTATTACAGATAAATCTTGAACAGTACGCTTGGGAGAAACGTGCATAGCAGCATATCACTAGTTGGAGGTTGCGCCATCAAAGACCATAATTTTTGGTAACTTTTTGGATGTCTTAGCAGATGTTTGAGGAAAGACAAAGTTGCGGATTTTTGTATGGATATGCAAGAATGGACAATGATAATGATGTAAATATGTAGATATTGTTTATATAGAAAGGTGGAATGTGAGGTTTATATTCAATGGTGGATGTGATCTAGGTTGGATCTATCAGGTTTTATGTATTGAATTTGTATAGATTGTTTCAGGTACAGGTTACGGTTGGGGATCCATATTTTAGAGGAAACTCTGTCAAAATTTTACGGATAATGATTAAAGATTATAATAGAATAATGATATGAAAGGAGGTTTATAATTAGATTCTTGTCGCACTTGTCTCGGATAGAAGGACGGGTGGTGACAACTTGTGGTATCAGAGCAAAGATTTTGGGATTCACGATTAACAGTTGAATTTGGAGATTGAATTGTTATAAGGATTTGAATATGAAGGAAATTAGATTATTGATTTTGTTGGGATATCGAGGATTCATTTTATTCTATCATATGGGCTTTTAGGGATTTTTTTTCTATCAAAAGTCTAATTAGAGTACTATTTTTTTTATAGGACACGATGGCAGCAGAGCAACCTCCTAGGACTACACAAGGATTGAGCGACGGAAATGAGGCGAATAATAATAATAATTTGCAAGATACTCTAATGATGATTTCCCAAACATTGGGAAGCATGGCTGCCCAATCCATGCGACCACATGATTTCGGACAACAATTACCTTTCGAGCATGTTCGCAAGTTAGGGGCACAATCATTCTATGGTACAGCTGATCCAAAAATGGCCAAAGCATGGTTTGAGAATACAGAAAAAGTATTCAATCTAATGGACTGTACAGACGAACAACGTCTGAAATTCTCTGTTTTTCTACTAAAGGAAGACGCTTATGATTGGTGGAAGTCTATTTTGGTAAAATATGCAGACCCTGCTATTACTCCGACGTGGCAGATCTTTCAGAAGGAATTTAATGAAAAATATTATCCAAGAGTTTATCAGGAAGAACGTCGTCGAGAATTTTTGTATTTAACTCAAGGAAGTATGCTAGTGGATGAATATGAGAAGCGTTTCATTGAATTGTCCAAGTATGTTCCTTCATTAGTGGCTAAAGAGGAAGAGAAATGTCGTTGCTTCGAGGATGGCTTGCATATAGATATAAAGTCTATGGTAGCTGTTGCAGGATATGCTATTTATGCTGATCTAGTTGAGGCATCTCGAAGAGCAGAGAAGGTAGTCCACGAACAAAGAAAATGCAATGTATCATCAAGGAAAAGAGGTGGAGAAATCTCTCATTGGAAAGGTGATGGACCCAAAACATTCAGAAATTTCAAAAATCCCAAACAATTTTATATCGGTGCACGAGAACCAAGGGTAAAAGAAGTGACAATGAACACTTATCCGCGATGCAATTCTTGTGGACGGAATCATCCTGGGGAATGTCGTAAAGGCACACGAGATTGCTACCACTGCGGGCAGACTGGACATGTACGCCGTGAATGTCCTATTTGGACAAGGAAACATGGATACATTCAAGAATCAAACCAACATCGGAACAATAATGTCAGAAATCAAGTAACCTCAAATAGGAACAAAAAGAAGCACAATGAGCAAAATCGCCAAGTTCAGAAAGGGCAAAATTCTGGTAAAGCCTTTAACATGACTCTTGAAGAAGCCATTACCTCAGAAGATGTTGTCTCAGGTATTACAATAATTTTCGGCAAAGAGGCTTATACACTTTTTGATTCTGGAGCTAGTCATTCTTTTATTTCTCGAAGTTTTTGCATCCACGCTGATATAGAAATAGAAAATCTCAAAAATACCCTAGCAATTACAACACCTAAAGGAGAACTTGAAATTGTCTGCCACATTCTCAAACATTGTGTGATGTGGATAGGAGAACATAATATCTATGTGGATCTAATTCCTATGCAAATCAAAGAATTTGATATAATAATCGGAATGGATTGTCTGACTGCATACCATGCTCTATTGGACTGTTATAAAAAGGAAGTCATTTTTCGAAGACCCGGAGAAGTTGAATTCATTTACTCAGGAGGTAGGAAAATATACCCTACTCTTGTAATTTCTAATATAATGACTCACAGATTGATAAGGAAGGGATGCTCTTCTTATGTTGCTTTTATTTATAACACCAAGGCGGAAGCTATTAGGCTAGAGAACATTCCTATCATACAAGACTTTCCTGAAGTATTTCCGAATGAACTACCAGGGCTTCCACCAGATAGAGAGATTGAGTTTAACATCGATCTAGTCCCTGGTACAACACCGATAGCACTAGCAGCCTATCGAATGGCTCCATCTGAGCTTAAAGAACTGAAGATTCAGTTGCAAGAATTAACAGACAAGGGTTTCATACAGTCTAGTATATCCCCCTGGGGAGCTCCTGTTCTTTTCGTCAAGAAGAAAGATGGTTCCTTTAGGCTTTGTATTGATTATAGAAGGCTGAATCAAGTGACTATACGCAATAATTATCCTCTTCCTCGGATAGATGATTTATTTGATCAACTACAAGGAGCTTCTGTTTTCTCTAAGATAGACTTGAGATCGGGCTATCATCAACTGAAAATTAAAGCTGAAGATGTCCCTAAAACAGCCTTCCGAACTCGTTATGGGCATTATGAATTTTTGGTAATGCCTTTTGGATTAACAAATGCCCCTGCTGCTTTTATGGATTTAATGAATCGTGTATTTCGTCCTTTCTTGGACAAATTTGTAATTGTATTTATTGATGATATTTTGGTCTACTCACGATCAGAGGAAGAGCATAAGGAACATCTGAGGATTGTATTGCAAACTTTAAAGGAACATCAATTATTTGCAAAGTTGGATAAATGCGAATTTTGGCTGAAAAAGGTGGCATTTCTAGGTCATATAATTTCAGGAGAAGGCATATCGGTAGATCCAAGCAAGATAGAAGCTATCCTAAATTGGGGACAACCAGCAAGTGTATCAGAAATTCGAAGTTTCCTTGGTCTCGCTGGATATTATAGAAGATTTGTTGAGAACTTTTCGAGAATCGCAGCACCATTGACCAAGTTAACTAGGAAGGAGGTGAAATTTTTCTGGGATGATGCATGTGAGAAGAGTTTTCAAGAACTTAAGAACCGACTCACCTCAGCACCGATTCTAAGCCTTCCATCAGCAAATGAGCGATTTATAGTTTATAGTGATGCGTCACGGCAAGGATTAGGATGCGTACTCATGCAAAATGGAAAGGTGATTGCCTATGCATCTAGACAATTGAAACAACATGAGCTTAACTATCCTACACATGATCTAGAATTGGCAGCGGTAGTTTTTGCTTTGAAAATTTGGAGGCATTATCTGTATGGTGAGATTTGTCAAATATTCACCGATCATAAGAGCCTAAAATATATTTTTTCTCAGAAGGAACTGAATCTTAGGCAAAGAAGATGGCTAGAGCTGATTAAAGATTATGATTGTACCATTGAATATCATCCTGGAAAGGCAAATGTCGTAGCTGATGCTCTTAGCAGAAAGTCTAATGGTCAATTGTTATATATCAAAGGTGAACGCCTTCCCTTATTATTACAACTGAGAGGATTACGTACCAATCTAAGCATGTATACATCTGGAAATTTATTAGCCTCATTGCAGGTCAGGCCCATATTGTATGATAAAATCCGAGATGCTCAATTACATGACCTAGAAATCAAAAGGATACTTGAAAAGGTAGAAAAGGGAGAATTGACAGAGTATACGTTAAATGAACAAGGAGTATTATTTTTCAGACAAAGATTGTGTGTCCCAAAATCACCAGAAATCAGAGCTGAAATTCTTGAAGAAGCACATAACTCCATGTATGCGATGCACCCAGGAAGTACGAAAATGTATAGAACATTGAAGACATCCTACTGGTGGTCAGGAATGAAGCGAGAAATTGCTGAATATGTTTCCAAATGTCTAATCTGTCAGCAAACAAAGCCTGAGCATTTGCGACCAGCTGGTACATTACAACCACTTCCTATACCAGAATGGAAATGGGAACATATAACTATGGACTTTGTTACTGGATTACCCAGAACTCGTCGACACCATGATGCAATCTGGGTAATAGTTGACAGACTGACTAAATCGTCTCACTTTATAGCAGTCAATATGACTTACACATTAGATCGCCTGGGAAAGATTTTTGTGGATGAAATAGTAAGGCTACATGGAGCACCAGTATCGATTGTATCCGATAGAGATCCTCGATTTACTTCTAAATTTTGGCCAAGCTTACATAAGGCGATGGGTACAAAGTTAGCGTTTAGCACTGCCTTCCATCCACAAATGGATGGTCAGTCTGAAAGAACCATTCAAACCTTAGAGGATATGCTCCGAGCATGCGCATTGAGTTTCAAAGACAGTTGGGATGACCACTTATCGCTCATGGAATTTGCATATAATAATAGCTACCATGCTAGCATTGAGATGGCTCCCTATGAAGCTTTGTATGGTCGTTCGTGTAGGACCCCGGTGTGTTGGAATGAAGTAGGGGAGCGCAAATTAATTAAGCCAGAATTCATACAAAACACCATGGAAAGGGTTGAAGAGATTAGAAGAAATTTGAAAGCAGCCCAAGATAGACAGAAAAGCTATGCGGATAAGAGGAGGAATCTTGAATTTCAAGTTGGTGACAAGGTATTTCTGCGAGTGTCCCCCTGGAAAGGACTCATTAGATTTGGAAAACGTGGAAAACTTAGTCCCAGATACATTGGCCCGTATGAAGTTGTGGGAAGAGTTGGTGAGGTGGCATATCGTCTCTTGCTTCCACCAGAATTATCAAAAATACATGATGTTTTCCATGTCTCTACACTTCGAAAATACATCCCAGACCCTTCGCATGTTATAGAACCACAAGAGATACAATTGAAGGAAGACCTTTCCTATACAGAAGTTCCTGTACAAATCTTAGATCATAAAGTTCAAGAACTCCGAACAAAGAAGATTCCACTTGTAAAAGTTCTTTGGAGAAGCCAAGCAATAGAAGAAGCTACTTGGGAACGGGAAGATGAGATACGATCTTAATACCCACATCTTTTCTCCAATTAATCAAGGTATGTAAATTTCGAGGACAAAATTTATTTTAAATAGGGGAGTATTGTAATATTCAGATTACGTAGAGAATTATATATATAAGAAAAGTTACCATATAATGATTACTATTATTATGAGTATGTATATAAGAGTACGACATATACAAGTAACATATTTTGTTGTGCCGTTCTATCTATTTAAAACCAATAGAATATATCTGTCTTTAATAAAATGTTAATGTGATAAAGTGTATGAAAGCTGCATGTTATAAGCTATTGACGGTGAAAATATATCCACCTACATTTGTTAGACCTAAAAATAACCGATCAAGGAAACTAAAATTATAAATAGGGCACGTAGCTTTTGGTGCCCACGTGGGGGTATCACAAACCACATTTCATGGCGGTATCGAGCCTTCCCGAGACCATCTTACACCAAATATAGAAAAGGGGGAAACTGGAAAAAAAATATATATATACAAGTTAGTGTGCAAGGTTACGAAGGGAATGTAATTTGAGATAGTTAAGTTATATGCCATATAATGAATCATGTTCTTATGATACAATTGTATTGGTGGTATTCCACAGTTGGAGAGCCAGAGAAATGAACGATGGGAATCCAGATAAAGGAAATACATAACAAAAAGTAAATATTGATAGCTAGGTGAGTGGTTTCAAGACATATTTCCTATGAAAAAAGTTAGTTTTTGCTAAATTTCATAGCAATGATTTTACAATAGTTCCATGCTTATGAAGGTCTTCACAGTAATTAATTCATGTGAGTTTATCCTGACAATTTATTTACCAAGTTCAATTATGATTTGCATGTTGCAATACAGAGGCAGTTTATGATTTATGAAATTTGTCAAGATATATGGATGCAAGTTTTAAATGATATATTGGCAAGATTTTTTGTGATATAATATCATAACAATGCACACTATGGCCTACTCCCCAGAAAAGTCATGAACAAGTCACTACATGTTGGGGTAGGTATATCCTCGTGGTATACCTATGACCTACTCCTTGTTACTCAGGAGGACTTTGGGCCCGCATTTCGTATACTAATGGGCTTTGGGCCGTATGCGAAATGTACTCGGTCTTTGGGATCGTTAACATGAAATGATATGATTTTCACGGTTTTGGGGTTGAGTTTCTCTCCCAAGACAAATTTTACACGGTTCATGAATTAGTAAGACATGTTGGGGTAGTGTGACATTGAATATGATATGGTAAGATTGTCAAGATTTTTATTTAAAAAATGTTAGTTCATGTCATAATTATTCAATGATACATGTTGATTCATGCAGATATTTTTTTTATGTTTTCTAGCGCAGAATTATTTGATACAATGCAAGTCATATTGATAAAATAGTTTATCAAAAGCTTGAGATCCGCTCGCTGGGTCTAAGCTCTTTCATGGGTTTAGACTCACCATTATAATGTTATATTTATTACAGATAAATCTTGAACAGTACGCTTGGGAGAAACGTGCATAGCAGCATATCACTAGTTGGAGGTTGGGCCATCAAAGACCTTAATTTTTGGTAACTTTTTGGATGTCTTAGCAGATGTTTGAGGAAAGACAAAGTTGCGGATTTTTGTATGGATATGCAAGAATGGACAATGATAATGATGTAAATATGTAGATATTGTTTATATAGAAAGGTGGAATGTGAGGTTTATATTCAATGGTGGATGTGATGTAGGTTGGATCTATCAGGTTTTATGTATTGAATTTGTATAGATTATTTCAGGTACAGGTTGCGGTTGGGGATCCATATTTTAGAGGAAACTCTGTCAAAATTTTACGGATAATGATTAAAGATTATAATAGAATAATGATATGAAAGGAGGTTTATAATTAGATTCTTGTCGCACTTGTCTCGGATAGAAGGACGGGTGGTGACACTGAGTGTCAACACCTAGCTGGAAGCGCCATTTTGGCCCTCACTCCGATCTCTGCCTATCACAGGAAGGTGGAGAAGGGTTAGGGCTTTGGCTCTATATTTGTGGATGAGAAAGAAGTGCGACGCAGGGGGAGGGGGGGTATTTGAAGGTGGCGATGGCTATTATAGGAGAGGTAGCGGAGAGATTTGCAATGGCCTTATTGAGGTCAGGTGGTGATGGACGGGCTCATTGAAGACTAGGAGAAGATGGTAGATCTCGGAGCTACGTGCAGGGAGCGTTGATTAGATGTGAGGAGGCTCAAGGCGACGACCAAAATAGGAAGGGGGTAAAGGGTTCACAGGCTTAACAGACGACGAGAGGCGGAGGTAGGCAATGAGCAGAGACCGTTGGATCTCATGATCCAATGGCACTGATGAGGATGTGGGTGATCGGCTTAAATAAAATCAGAGGATCTGATCCAAAGGTGTAGGATGAGGTGGAGATGAGAGGTCCTGATGCGATCTGGAGGATCGCATCCAACACTACAAAATGAAGCGGGAGCACATGACCTTGATGGAGTTTGGAGCGTGATGATCAAACAGTCATAGCTAGGCCGTGTGATGGGTGAAGATGCGGCTGCATAGTGGGTTCTGAGAGTACCACGCGACCACACCAGATTATTTAAAAAATAAGAAAATAATGAAAATATAAAAAAATCAGAAGGATGTTGAATTAACAAAAAGTTAAAACATGAAAGTTGTAGATCTTGATGAGATCTACATGTTTCATGTTGGAAAAAAAGTCAAAAGAGATCAACTATATAGAGAAATATTTTTGGTAGTAATTTTAAAAAAAAAATACTACATTTTCAAAGCTTTGTTATTTTTTATATTTTTTAATTTCTTTTTAAAGACAAAAAAATAATCTAATTTTTAGGGATTTTTAATAAATTATAAAAATAAGGAAAAAGTTAATAATTAAATATAATAACTAAGGGTTAGTATTTATTGTTAATTATACACAGAATATATACAGAGTTAATAAAAGTTAATATTAATGAATTAATTATGGTTTTTATTTAATTGTTTAAGTTAAGAGGATAATATATGGATTTTAATATAATGTATATGAAATTCATCATTGGGATGTCTCCGTAGGCATGCGATGAAGTAGATGCATAATGATTAAGTTTCCAACAAGCAACTTTGCTACCAGTCATCAAGTCTACTTTATCTCTCTAGTTTAGTTTTCAGATAAACCACTTCATTTCAAACACAACCAATTTTTATGCAGAACGACACACATAAAGTACAACTGGCTGAGGCAAACTCACTCAGAAAACCGCTACAAGTCGATAAGAATCCACGACTGTAGACACAAGCTCAAGCATGGATCAAGAACTAAGTATTTGATTCTCAAATTATTAACTGTAGTCAAAAGACCTATGACTATAATTCGTTTATCTTTGGACACATGAAAATTGTTAAAAACATCTCTTTCTCTAACCACATGCTGGAACTCACCTCATAGAACCAATATGTGTATTCAAGTCAAATGATTGACCCCATTAGCTACTCGTGTTAATTCTATGACTGATATAAATAATAGACTACCAACTTCACATCTCAGAAAGGAGTCATCACTTAGAAACCCGGCAAGTACATCAGGGAGGCATCGAGAACTATATTCACCCAATCAATGCAACTAGTGTCGTTGCAATTTAATTTTGTACCCGAGCATCCAAGAGTGCATGCCTATCCTTTGTGATCACTAGCTCCAATTACCTAAAGCACTATGGGAAAACTACCACCATGTGCAATCTCCTCGATGGGGAAGAAACCTCAACAGTAGAGACCATCAAAGCACCAAGCATGCGGGAAAAACATCTACTGCAACATATACCAGATATCACTGTCACATAATTGTTAAGCATTCAGGTCTGGAGATAGATGTTGAGATCATGATTTCACATACTTCTTATCTAAATCTTATTTAAATTATCGCTGAGATAATCTAACAACATTTCAATATGAACTTACAATATTTAATTTTAGATACTAATAGGTTAAATATTTGATGGAGATGATCATAAACTCATAGTAGACTTTGATTCTAATTATTTTGTCAAGTTTACATTTCCATTTTATTCATTAAATCAGTACTATGTATAAAAGATTTATTGCGATATGAAAGTTTAAAAATCTTGAAGATCGATCTCAATCTTCATGATACAATATGACAAACTATGAAAAGCCCCACGTTACTCTACCTAGATCTTCGATTTAAGTATGTAAATGTAATCCTCATCTCTTACACATCACAATGGTATAATTGCTATCGACATACGATACTCGATTCCCCTGGAATCGCTCCAAACATGGTGAGATAACGAGATACCCCCAAAACACATCTCACGTGAAAAATGCACATACTTTCAATCCAATCACGTGCATGTGATCCCCATCATTTTCACATCATGGTGGTATTTTTTATCGATGTGTGATACCTAGATCTCCTGAAATTGTGCCAAACATGTTGCTATAACCTTATATCCTCCAAGCATGCCTCACATTAAAGTGCTCATATTTTGAAACCTAGAATGTGCATGCGATCCTCATCTCATCCACATCATAGTTGTATAATTCTTATTGACGTGTGAATCCAAGATCTCCGATATCACACAAAAACATGTCGCGATAACTAGTTACCCCAAAGCATGCCTCATTTGAGAGTGTTCAAATTTTCAATCCAAGCACGTGTGTGATCTCTATCTCTCTGACATCATAGTGGTACAAATTTTATTGACATGCAATATACGAGTCTCCCAAAATCATCAAAAATATTTCCGCTAAATATATACCCCAAAAATATGCCTAACGAGAAGTGCTCATATTTTCAATCCAATTATGTGCATGCGATCATCATCTCGCCTACATCACATGGTATATTTTTATCGACATGTGATTTACAGAGCACTCAAATTGTACAAAATATATTGCGATATGGCATGGAACTCGATTTTCATGCGATGGAAATCGGCGACCATACTTTAAAACGAAGCAGACACGATGAAATTGGAATGTGTGGACAACTAACAAGGTGATGCGTCGAAATCCGTATCTTTGAGGGCATTCCCATGGATTGCTCCTTCACCCTAAAAATGGTATTTTTGGAGTGTCTCACATGAAATGTTCGTGAGATACGAATGAACCTCACCATCCTCTTTGCACTGACACCATCATATTACCTTCCTCGTGTATAACACTGAATCCATTCCATTTTTAAAAAGGATTACTATCCTTAACTTTTCGAAGAATCTCTCATCAGTGGTTGTGAACGACTACCTTTTTCAATATTTTTGTCCTTGTTTGATTACAAGCAAGTCAAATGGATTGAAAATAGAACAATATGATTTGATTCATTCTCAAGAGCCATGAGATGATCTCATCTTAGGAAGGTCCTTGTATTGATACACTCAGTCTCCCTCTCTCTGTCTGAGAAGGATGAGAATCAACCTATCATTGATTCTAATTACATGCTTCCATGTGTATCCTCATTGTTCTAATCACTTTTTTAAAGATGTTTCATTCCGAAATTGTCTTAATTTATAATAGCTATAGAAATATCACGATCTTTAGCACCGTTTTTCATGTGAAAATAATGTTTGATACACAATATTTACCTCATATTCTTGGAATAATGAATCTTGGTTACGCTCTACCTGAACCACAATACACGATTTATCATCCTCATGCTATACACATTATCTTAGCATTTGATTTCTTAGTTACAGAAAGCCACTTTGGTTTCCGACATCTAAAATCGATTACACGGATTCTAACTAACTTGAATCTTTGGATGACTCTCAATCTTACCATATGTAAGCTCTATTATAAATGCAAGATATTTATGATATCTGACAAATGAATATTATCAAATGATGCAGACAAGTTCATTGGAGATCAATGAGTCATTCTCTCATTTATTTTTATTTTCATAAGAACAACGTAAAGGAGACTCAAGATAAAATCCACTAGAAATAAATTTTCCAACAAAAAGGCATAATTAGTTGATTGAATCTGTCACCAGTTCTACTATCTTGGAGCCAAAAGTCAACATCTTATTGACCATCCCAATTTCCAATTGACTAAGTGGCTCTGATTACTCCAATCTGATTACCCTCACTGAGTTACTATTGGAGTTTCATAAAACTCCCCTACTTTTCACTACACCTGGATTAAGCAGTAAGAAAAGGAAAGCAGGTGTCTCTGTCATGTAACAAGGAGGAAATAAAAGACAGTTTTAAGTCGCGGTTTTACCTACAGGAATTTTCACGTAAAAATACATGCCTTTGCAACTTAGAATTTCAAATCTATTTAATTTTTGGATGGAACATGTCCTGATTCTATTTAGCACTTTCAATATATGCACACAAAATTACACTCTTTCTTCTCTTGCACAGTTTTTGTCAAATCAATAATGTTCTATGACACATTTTCCGAAAAAAAATCTTTTCTTCTGCGCTTGGATAAATGTAAGATCGTTTGAATAATGAGTATAATGTGAATAGAGTCATTTTTTTAGGGATCTATCTATGAACAGCTTGACCGGCACAATCGAAAGCTTGGTTTCCAGTTTTCCGAATTCAAAATTGTAAGTAGAACAAATCAAAATGAACTTTCTAGCCATGCACACAAGTTGAAGAAAATAGTTGTCCTATGTTTCTTTCTTTTGTTACAGATATCTAAATTGCAGTGGCCTTCGAGGATCGAGTGCCTATGGATTTACTCAATCATGCTCATCAATTCTACAGAGGTAATTTCGTTGTAAAATAACTATCTTAGTTCTGGAAAAAAATATGAATATTAATTCTTCTTTTTCTGCTTATTTCAGTGATGACGAACGGAAGGATAAAGGAGGCAAGTTGAAAATAGCGATCCCTGTTATTGCCAGTGTTGCATTGGCTGTGGCAGGGGGACTGCTCCTGTGGTTTCTTGTCATTCCTAAATGGAGACGCTCAAGGAGTCACGGTATGTGTATATGTCCACATTAATTCCAATAATCCCGATACAGATATTAATTATATTATACCGTGTCTTCCAAAAAATAAAAAAGTTAGCATAATTTTCATTCAAGATTTCACATCTCACTAGACAAAAAGAAAGTTCAAATATCTACCGTTGATACTAATCTTGAAGTGATCTATTATCTATTCCAGAAAAATACAAGAACTTTTATTTCAAATTTCGAGTGGAATAATAGTAATATGTCGATCGTGTATAGGATGTAACGCACATGCCCATAAATGAAGGAAAATTCCACAATTAAAAAAAGTCATTTGTGGATTAAATTTTGATTCCGTCACAAAATATCAATTTACCGTCTAGTGGACTCATTACATCGATCCAGCTTTCGCTTGTATTAATGTCGCCAAATTTCCATATGATTTATTTCAATTTAAATATTTTGTTGTCATGCATATGGTTGTTAAAAGGTTGTGGGGGTAGAGGAGGGGCTATCGGCAGGTAGAGGTAGCTATCAGGTTGGTGTGTGGTTACGTTGGTAGCGACGGGTGGTTGTGGGGTACAGTCGTGGGGTATGATCATTGGGAGCTTGTTGGTTCTGTGGTTGGTGGCCTTTTGTGGAGGCTGTGGTGTCGTGATAGTTGTGGAAGCTCTAGGTGGTGGTTGTCACGTCTGTCAATGGTGGCTATAGGAGGGGGTCCTGGTAGTGAGAGTTGTGGGTGGTGGCTGCGGGAGGAGGCTGTGGGGTGGTGGTTGTGGGTTGTGGACATGAGGTCGTGATAATTGTGGGGGTTTATATAGTAGCGGTAGCTATGGGTGTTGTGGATGGTAGTTGTGCGTGGGATTGTGGTGGTGGGCTATTTGTGGGGCTGGTTCTGGCCATCATGGATTATGGCTATGGTGGGGTTGTAGCATTGTAGTGGTTGTGGGTAGTGTCTAATTCTTCTGTGGGTGGTGGTTGTGGGGTTGTGGGTAGTCAGGGACGAAGCCAGAAATTTTTACTGGTGTGGGGGGGGAGCAAATTATTGAGACCACACATACATACATATACACATACACATACATGTAGATACATTATATATATAATCTTTATTATTATTTACCTTTTTAATTTTCTATATTTATTTACAAGAAATTTTTACAAAGATACTCCTATAAGCTTACGATTTCACATAAATATCCAAACAAACATTGTATGGACAAAAAGGTTCTTACAAAATTCTTCAACTCACAAAAACTTTTATTGACACAATGTTAAGTAGTACCATTAAATCTAATATTTTAAAAAAGTAAAATTGTATCAGACTTAATGTAGGGATACAGGGATATATATGTATGTACCTATTCCTTATAATATATTTTAACATGTGTATATTTAAAATGATTACATATATAAATGTCACTTTGGTGTCCACATACATTTTTGTCTATATTTTTATATTTTTTTAATATATAGCCGTATATTTATTTTAGATTATATATAATAAAACTTTTAACTTTGTCTTTATATTCGGTATAATTAAGAGTATTATTTGTTACAAAATTATTTTTATGTAAAAATTAGAGACGAATGTCATATTTACTACTATATCATTAACGAATGTCAATATACTAACGTTTATTCGTCATATTTTTCAGAATCTTAACTAATCGTTGATGTTAAAATCATGATGGTAAGCGTCACTATATTGACCAACGGTATTGATATAACAACGGATATTACATTCTTTCTAATTTCAAATATAAAAAATCTCTACATACCTATTTTGTTCTTGTACTTATGTATATCATGTAGTTCATGTAAAACATACAAATGTTAATAATAAAATTATCGTACTCAGATAATATTATTGAGTTTTTATTGAGAAATAAGGGTGGAAGAATTGTATACAACTTATAAATGAGGAAGAGTTTTATCGAGCTGCCCCTTGGGGCAACCAACATGACTGCCTCCGCACCGTTTTCAGCATTTCTTTATTTTTTTGAAAAATATTGCCATGTATATTCATCCCTATATCCCTCCTATATGCCATTCAAATTTGTAAGAAACAGAGACTCCTACGGCCTCCATCGAGACCGTCATTTTTTAACGGTAACAAGATTTTTTAAATCGACACCATCTCGATGGAGGTCGTTGGAGTCTCTGTTTCTGACGAAATTCGAATGACATATAGGAGGGATATAGGGATGACTACATGGTGATATTTTTCAAAAAAAATAAAAATGTCAAAAACGGTGTAGGGGTAGCCATGGTTGGCTGCCCCAAGGAGACAGTCCCATTAAACTCAAATGAGGAATGGGGGGGGGGAGGCCATTGTATACAACTTATTAGCATTTGTATTTAACTATTGTATTTAAGTCATGCTTTATTAGTATTATATAATATATGTAATAAGAATTGTTGGGAGACAGGGGGGGCCAAGCCCCCTCCCGCCCCCTGTCTCCGTCACTGTGGGTAGTGGATGTTGTTGATGTGGGTGGTGGTTTTGGGGTTGTGGAGGGTGGTTGTGATGGCATTCTGGGTGGGGGTTGTGGGGTCTATGGTAGTTGTTGGTGTGGGTTATGGAGACTGTGATTGTTGTGATGGTTGTGGGTGAGGGCTCTGGGGTCTATGGTAGCTGTTGTATGGTTGTTGTGGGGTCTGTTGTAACCATGGGTGATGGTTGTAGGGAATGCGGGTTGTGACTGTGAGTGGGGTTGTTGGTGGGGGTTGTGTTATCTGTTGTGGTTGTGAGTAGTTGTGGTGTTTGTGGGGGTGGTTGTGGCGATCGTAGGTGGTGGCTGTGAGTGGGGTTGTTGGTGGTGGATGTGTTGTCTGTTGTGGTGTCTACAGGTTGCGGTTGTCGCAGTGGTGGGTGGTTGATGTGAATGTTGCTATTGTTGAGGGTTGTGTTGTCTATTGTGGTTGTAGGCAGCAGGGGATGGTTGAGTTGTCTTTTGTGACTATGGCTGTTGTGCGGTATGTTGTGACTGTGGGAGCTATGGGTGATGGCAGTGAATGGGGTTATGTTGTATGTGGTTGTTGCGGTGGTTGTGGCCGGTGACTATGGTGTATGTTGTGAGTCTAATTGTTGTGGGCGTGGGAATGTAGTTGAGGGTTGTAATGTGCGGGTAAGTTTGTACATATGCTTATGTCCATTCTTGTGTATCTTTTAATTATTTAGAACTTGCTAAATCACATGTCCTAAATTACCATTATGCCTTACTTTTGTATTTCGTTTCCATAGGATGCATGCTTATGGTTGTTGACAACTTTCAATAACTGTACGCGTAAATTTTTCAGTAGCACACTCTTAGCACTAATAACGATATTGTTGATAGTGCAGAGAGTGTCCCTTACAGTATTTATCCATAAAGATTTAATCACACTCATTGGGTCAATGACATTAATTAATAACTCCTAATATTTGAAATGACGAGGCTACTTAACAACCTTTTAAGTTTGGATGCAAAAGATCTATTTAAATTTTTTTAGCCCTAACCACCATTAGCAGCCACCACATCCACTAGCCCATATATCTCGCACTAAAATTGGGGTGATGATATCGCAATATTAAAATGATGAGGCTATCTTGAAACACATTAGGTTTTGTTGATATATTGCAATAGTTTTTAAGCCCCATTCGGAGTAGAGGTAATAATGATTAAATATCATTTTAGTAAGCATGTATCATGAAATGTCATAGTGTTTTGGCTGGCTACGAGGAATCCTCTTGCAATCTTTACATTAAATGTTTGGCCTCTACTATTGGTGTAGGGGTTGGAGATCGCATTACTTTCTCGAGTACACTACAACCCCCTCCTAAAACACCATTAGCGGAGGCCAAACCCAACCATCCATATTTGAACATTGTGAGTTTATTTCCTTTTCTTTTTGCTCTTACTCGAGTGGAGTTCATGGAATGGGCTCTATGTGTGCTAGTGTATGATAACCATGGATCCTAATTGTCAATGATACTGAAAGTTTCCTCATATGTAGCTATATGGAGCCTTTTAAGATATAAGGAGTACTAATTGGATGTTATGATATAAATCACGATCCTTGATGATGTCTGAATTTTTAAGTTCTTTTTTCGTAATCACTAGATATCTTTTACTGCATCTACAAATGCACATCTTAAGTTGCCTTTGTTTATTACTTTTTCATCTTACTTTTGAATAACTTAATCACTATATATCTTGAGTAAATCTTTTCCCTAACGATTTAATCATATACTACCACCATACCCCATTTGGACTAAAGGCAATGATGATTGTATTAAAACATCCATTATTGAACTATAAGTTGTGTATCTTGATATGATGTGGTGATATAGTTGCTTATTAGGAATCAATGGCTGGGGAAGAGCTTGCTTGCCGTCTCAAGGAGACAAGACATTGATTCCCTCTTCGGATACCATCCGTTGACGTAAAAAGCAACCAACTTGAATTGAAGCATGTGATTTAATTTCCTTTCCGTTTTGCTTTATATGAATGGTGTTCATGGGGGAATCAACGGCTTCTCAAGTATGGTGATGACATGCTCTATTTTACGACAGTAATTGATAATTCTTTATAGGTAGCTATATTGCATTCTCTTACATTTCGAGGAGTACTAAGTAGAAGTTATGATAACTTGAGCCTTTATGATTCTCATTTTTTTATTTTTACATTCTTTTTATTTCAAGTCTCGAGGACGTGACTTCCTTTAAGGTAATAATTGTTGAATAGTCAAAAATCATACCGGTCTTGTGCTACACACAAGGCGGGAACACAATCGTCGAAGAGACCAATAAGACCCTTGGAGTAATTCAACAATTAACCCACAATATAAATCAAGCAATGAAAAATAAGATGTGGAGCTAAAATTTATTATAACTCTACAATTAAGGTATGTATAGGTGTAAGTATTATGTAGAGGTCGAACACATGGGGCAAACAAAATAGATCGAGCAATGATGCACACAATTTGTTCTTCTCTTGTCTATTTGTTTTCTTTTTGTGTGGGTTTTAAATTTTATATATTTTTATGGATTTTCTTTTTACAATTTTTTTAAAATTTTTTATTTTTAAACTTTTTTTCCTTTTTTTCTTTTTTTATTTTTAATTTCTTTTTTCTTTTTAAATAAATAATATATAAGTATAAGTAATAATATAGATACTATAAGTAATATATATATATATATAATATAATTATTAATACTCAAAAAATAAAATATATATTTTTGTGTATTGTATATTTTTCTACCATTTTGTGATTTTCAAGTATTTTTCTAATTTTTATATATTTTTGAAGTCAAAAATATCTTAAAACAAGGATTAATTAAATAGGTCGATTTGATTTGAGGATTAAAAATAACAAAATATGTCAAAATTTCTCTAAATCACTTTTAATATATTCTTGTATATATAAGTAAAATTGTAGAACATAAATAAATATTTTTTTATATTTTTTGAAGATTTTTTTATATCTTTAAAAAAGGATTTTGGAGATTTTTTATTTTTAATTTTTTCTTTTTATATTTTTATGGATTTTTGGTCTGAAGTTAGAAAATACTATAGTAAATAAAATATATATTTTTGGAATTTTTCAAAAAAGATTCATATTTTTGGGCATTTTTTCAAGTCAAACATGGGTAAAAGGTGCTCTTTTATTTTTTAGAAATAGGTAAATACCTGAATAAAAAAATTAAATTATAGCATGGAAGTATATGCTAACGTACACTTTATCCTATTTTTTTCATGATTTTTCGAGCAAGGATGATATTTTTAAAAAATATAGAACAAGAACAGAAATTATTGAACTAGAAAAGGGTATTTTTACAATAAAAATAAAGGCAAGGTTGTTCCTTTAAATTACCCAAACTATTACAACTAATATTCAAGCTTTAAAATTAAAATGAAATACAAAAATCCAAGAGGGCTTCTCTGCAAAATAGCCATCTCACATGGAACGACATATGAGGTGACCTTGCACAGACCCAATGCAATATGAACTGAGTATAAGGGGTTTCTTGCAAATACTACAATTATTTTGAATGTACAAGATAAATTATAGGACTAATATCTAAAGTGACAAAATTGGGGTATGAAGTGTAAATTACCCCTAAAGGTTCCAGATCGAATGGTGGTGGGCGTGTCACTTGACACGCGACAGCTCCTTTGCGGTGGATACTGCTTCAACATGGATGATGTGGATTAGATCACCCCTCTGATTTGATGGTTGCAGAGAGGGTTAATCAAAGGGCTCAGATCAAAACTGGGGCACGGGCGAGATCGAACGTCGTTGAGGTCCACTATGAGAACATGGAAGAACGTCTGCACAGGGATGCTCTGATCGTCTGCAGTTTTTTGGAAGCATAAAAAATGGCTAGGACCCATCAGTGGGGTACTGGCTGCTCAGAGAAGAACGGAGCTCCAGGTACCTCCTTTGTCAGGAAAATGTGACCCAGATAGGTCTTAGCCCTCCAACACCCGCAATAGAACGCACAAGGACACAGATGAAGGCCCTGGTATTTTATTTGGTGAAATGGGCGTGTGGTGAGGTGTGACGACAGATATCTCATGAGGCAATGGATGTAGAGATCCGAGAGCTTGCTCCAGGAGGAAGCAAGGTGAATGGAAGGTGTCATGTGATGTAGAACGCAAAGGGAAGAGAAGTGAAGATGTTTAGCGGGTCGGAAATGGAATGGGTCACGGTGGAGGATTCTCTGGAGTGGATCTCCGATGAACTATGAAAAGGTGATCATATGCTACAACGAAGGATGAAAACTTAATCTAATAATGAAAATCAAATGCTGGAATCAAAACCTAACTAGAAAGCAAAAAAGAACTAACCTTGAGCAGTAGAACTGTAAGATGGGTAGCTCACGGTGGAGCTTGCCAGATATGGTGGAATCAACCTCCAACACTCAACCTCTCCTATTCAAACTATAGAGTGAGCTTGCTGTCATCGAGCTCAAGCCCAAGAACGTGATATGAGGGGTGGGGGTGAATCAAGCAGAAGGGATTCAATAATGAGAGGAAGAAGGTTGAGTGGTTTATGTACAGGGATGGATCAATCGAGGTGGAGCGCTCAATGAAGAAGTCCTCAGCTCTAGGAATCGAGTTGGTGTGATAGAGCTTGCATCGAGGATAAAAAGTCATGAAGGAATCATTCATTATTGATGATCATATCGATTGGAGAAAAAGGGAGAATAGGAGGTCAAAGCTTGGTTCTGACAAGCCTAAACCAAGGTCAGAGAAGTTGACCCATGTCAACGGGGGGCGTGACCTGATTGGGCCACGTCACCAGCAAAAAGACAAATCAAAGTTTAAATTAAAAAATAGTTAAAATAGATTAGTAAATGTTTTACTTAACTATTGATTAAAACATGAAAATGTTTATTATTTTATATAGTATTTTAATCCGATTTTTATTTATTTTTATGAGTTAATTTATTATGTAATAATTTTTACATTTGTATTTATAGGTATATTTACCAATGTGATGTGTATTTTATTTTTATTTTATTTTTTTATATTTTATTATTTTATATGCATAATTTATATAATTATAACTTTTTTTATCCATAAATATTTATTGTTATATTTTTCTTATATAATATGTACACTTAAATAAATAAAAAGATTAATTATATAGGTGTATGTACAGTATATTCATATATATGTTTTGATTTGTTATTTATTTATTTACAATTTTAATGGTTTTATGCTATTCCTAAATTTTTAATGAAACAAACGTTATTTACAATGGTATAAAAATAAAAAATAAAATAATAATTTTCCCTTTTATTTTTATATAGGTATTACTATAGATAATTTTACTATATTTTTTATTCATATATTTATTTTATTTTCTTTTTGATGAATTTTATTTTATTTTACTCATGTATATGCAATATATATAATAATTACAAATTTATAAAATAAAATAACATAAAATATATAAAGAATAAATAAATGATTATTTTATTAAAATATATTGTACAATAGGGGTCTGAAATCTAATTTTTGCATCTTAACTCCAAATTAAATGAAACCACCTTCATTAAATAGCTTCTTAAAGGTATATGCAATTAAAGTGATTTTAGCACATTTTGAGTTCATATGGAAGAAATACAGGTATGTGAAGTTCGAGTTTTAGGTTTTTATTATGAGTATATAATGTACATTTTGTATTATTTTTCTATGAAATCATTTTTGTATATTTATTTACATTTTTATTTACAAGTTCCATGTTGAGGATTTTATTATTTGAGGTATAAGTAATTAATAATAAATAATAAAATATGTCCCAAAATGAACTTATTTTTTAATAATTAAATAGGATTTTTATTGGATTTGCGGCCCTCATCTCCCCCTACTTTATTCCTTGTCGACCAAGTAAATTCTCGACTTAGTCTTGGGGTTTTAGATCACTTATTATTTTTATTTTATTTTCTTTACTCTATTATTTTGGCTTTAAACAATGTATTTTATGCCATATTTATACAATAAATAATGAATATTAATTTTATGACAAATAATGTTATTTACATGCATTTAGCTCGAGTTTAAATGACAAAATGATAGAATAAAGGTGATGAAATGGAGAATCATCACCCCCTATACTTGCCTTTGTTGGTCCTTAGCAAACACTTACGTGATAAGTGCAGAAAATAAAATGAAAAAAGAAAAAGAAAATAAGTCGAATTGATTTTAATTCTTAAACATGTCTTTACAAAATGAAAGTTTGGAGCTCAGTCGGACCCTTGGTTTTAGGTGCGGCCAGAACCTTTTTAGGAAGCGGACTTAAAATTCAACAGCCTTTAGAAACTACAATTCTCTGCTCAAGTTTCCTTAATAGACATGTCCGAATAAATCAACTCATACACAAACCCCCATGACTATGAATCTATCTTGGACAATGTGTGTGATATTTGCTCTCCTCGGCTGAAGTGGTAAAAGTCAGTCTTCTCAAACATGGTGACCCTAATTCCCCAATCCAAAAACTCTTTCCTCGAGAAGCATCATATTCCCTTCTAAGTTCAAGTGCAATTGGCTCGAGAAGAGGAAGTGGAGAGAAGAATGGATGTTAGCCAATGTAGCTACCTATCCTAGGATGCTTGACTAGTGTAGCCAAGTCATTCGACTCCAGGCTCACATGAATATGACTTTGAAGCTCAAGCATGGTTATTGACTATACAAATATATACAAACTCCGACAAGTATTTTATTTTCACTCTAGCTTATCCACTTTTTTGGAGTTTTGATTTTTTTTTGAATACTTTATACAACAACATTTACATATGGAATTTTTCCTCTTGAGCTAGTAGACTATCCCTCTTTTGAAGCATTATTGCAACCCACAACTTCTATCTTTGGATCTCATCACTACTGGATCGGGTTGGGGTACAATGGCCATAAATGTGTGACTTCCTATGTTTCCATTGGCACATATCTCATGTAGGCAAATCCAACCCCCTACCTTTTCAATTGAGGTGAGCGAAGTGTAAAGTGCAGGTGTACAAGTTAGGTCATTATCAACAAGAGTCATGTGTGTGCTTCGAAATAATCTACTTAGCCAGTCAAGACAACATTGAACTAAGTCTTGTGGTTCCCAAAGAATTAAGTCAATTAGAACTGAAAAATGCAAATACTATGTACAATGTAAGAAAAATATTTTTGTGATACAATTTCCGATTCTGAACTTTTTATGGATTTTTGAAAAAGTTATACAAATTTTTATAGAAGTTTTTGAAAACATTTTGCAACTTTTTATGGATATTTTATTTTGCAATTTTTTAGGGATTTTTCAATATTTGTTAGTGAATAATCATGTGCAGATATATACATGAGAGTTTATTTATAGTAATTAGATGAAGAATTTACAAATTATGTGTTAGTTATTTACATGTTTGTATAAACCTTTTGTAAAAGTTTTTATTTGTTTGAATTAAATAAAATTCTCAAAATAACTTGAAAAAGTTTTGCAAACATTTTTGAAACATTATTTTGCAAACTAATTTGACAAATAATTTTTACAAATATTTATAAAATTTGAAAATCATTTTGCAAAGATTTTTCAAACAATATGTATAGATTTTTCAAAATTGTTTTACAACCACTTGCAAATAGAATTTCAAAACAATTTGTTTTAAATAAAGAAAAGAATTTTTTACAAACTTTATAAAAGTTGACAAATTTTACAAAACATTTTTCAAATGATTTTGAAAGTATTTTTAAAAAATATTTCAAATCAATTTTCAAACATTATGAGGAATTTTTTTACTTGATTTATTAATCAGCATATATAAAGAATTTTAATGAATTTTATACACACTTCTCAATGAATAATATATATAGAGTATTTCAACTATAATTATTCAAAATGCGAAAGTATGAGTTATGGCTGAAGTATATACAACGTATATACGACCCCCTATACTTAGCTTGAGCTATGTTCCCATACATCAGAGATAAAAGAGAAGATATAACTCATTCTGAGTATTGAAGTATTTAAAGAATAACGAATAAGGAATCAAAAGAACGAGAAGTCGACCATCCCCCCTATACTTAAGATGAAATACTCCTAAGTATAGCAGACTGTACACAAGGCATGGAGGGTCAAGGGTGGAAATGAATAAATCATAACCCAGCCTATCTCCCCCTATACCTAGGATAAGATATCCCTAAATATAGATAGAAATATCAACATCAGAGGATGCAAGTGAGGGGATCAAATAAAAGCCAATAAAAAAAGAAAAATACATTGGGAGAATGTACACATCACTCCCCTATGCTTAGGGTGAAAGATCCCTAAGTATAGGCAACAACAAGAGTGATGAAATAGAATGAAGAGAACAACAAAAGAGGTTTACCCCCATACTTAGGAGAAGGTACTTCTAAGTATATGCATATAGATATGACAAATGATCTGGGGTGCATAGGTTATACGAAAGAGAGAACGAATGAAAGACAAAACATGTATATATAAAAGGTGGATGTACAAAGATCAAGAAGGTAGAAAGCGAACCTTCTTGCGCGATCGTTGTGGAATGGATCTCACAAGATGTAGGATGATATCATGATCCTCAACTGACTCAGACCGATCAGGATCGACCTGAAATGTATCATCAATGGTGTCAAAATGAAAAGGCGCGAACTGGTCAGTGGAAGTAGTGTGGTCTGGTTCGACCTAGGATGTCTCAAATAGGTCTACACAATAAGGCCCAAACTCATATATGAAAGTAGTAAGATCAAATTCAGCATGTGCAATCTCTCCTAAGTCTGCCATCCGTGCTAAAGATTCTAGAGTGTAAATGTTGTGGATCTTGTCAACACATCAGCACTCACAAGAAGAGTGAACTCCAAGGTCTATGCTTTTCGAGTCTTCCTCTCTGAAGAGGACTTCTCGAGTCTCAGTATCATCCATCAAAAAGTAAACCTTTCTGATATCAACAGATAGGTCATAGTCCTCAAGGTTTGCTGTCACATCTAACAAGGAATGTCTTAGTGTCCCCTTTCCTAGTACATGGGCAGTGGGAGATGGCATGGACAATGGACATGGTGAGGATGTGTCGCTTAGATCTTCTCCTTCGCTTTCTCTTCTTGAGTTTAGGAACAAATAATTTGGTCATGACCTGATGAACTGGGGCCTCAATGATATCATGAATAGCTGCCACCACTTCAGGTTTAGTCAACATTTTTCTAAGACTTTGGATTTCTTCCATGTAAGGGAAGAGATTAGAATCATCATCTGCACAAGGATGACTAAGAGTAATCTGTACAATGCCATCCTTGGGGTGGAGGAAGTGGGAACTGTGGTAATCGTCTATGCAGGAAAACAAAGTGGCATGGGTGCCCTCTCCTCACAATCCAACTTAGCTAGGTGTCTCCCATTATTATATAATTGTATTTTTAGAATTTTCTCATTTTTCATTTTGGGCAGTTGCAAGCTCTCATGGGTATCCTCAAGTCAATCCATAACATTAGACGGTGAAGCGACATTGTGGCCCTTATTTTTACTAGTGAGGTCGTCTATCCTCTGTCTCATATGCTCCATTATATGGGTAAAGTGCTCAAGAGAGGACTCCACAAGAGGTGACTCCAACATGTCATATTTGGGTGGGTGAAATGTGGGTAATGTGGTGATGGGTAAAAATCCGAGGTATGGAACAATGGATTAGGCAGATATGATCAAAAAGATGAGTCATTAGGAAAGTCTTCCTGATAAAAAGGAGGTGGATAAAAATCAAAATCCTCTTCCTAAATCAGTGGATTAGTTGGATATGTACAATAAGAAGTCAGGAGAAAAATCCTCATGATAAAATGGAAGTGGGCCTGCTGGAGAGGATGAGGGATCCGCAAAGTTCGGATAAAAATCGCTCCAGTCGGCCATCACCGAATCAAAAGGAGGAGATCGAGAGAGAACAGTGGTCAAGTTAAGAGATGTAAGAAAAAGGTACAAACAAGTGGAGTAGATCGAGTATGCACACAAACAATCACAAATATACACAATCAAACCCCTCAATTCACCAACTTAACACGGTGATGACTGTGAAAGACCAGTCCTTTTATCTTCTCGATTTTAGAGTTAGGTGAGAAGACAAAAGTTGTACAGACATGTAGGTAGGCCTAGGATTGGGGCACTAATCCTTACTGTTTACGTGGGAATAAAATACACATCCAATGAAGGGATTACTCTCCCCAAGACAAGATTTATTTCTTTTGGGTTTTAGGGTCGAGTGAGCTTAGCAGTCCCAATTTTATGGCTTATCACTTTTTTATGGATTTTTTTAAATGCACGAACATAATGAGGCATCAATTCTTTTTAGCTCCTAGGTGATCAAAAGCATAGGAAGAAGGTGGAAATACAATGCAAGTCATAAAATGATGATGGATGCT
Organism: Ottelia alismoides; assembly: GCA_037367405.1. Classification (NCBI taxonomy): domain Eukaryota; kingdom Viridiplantae; phylum Streptophyta; class Magnoliopsida; order Alismatales; family Hydrocharitaceae; genus Ottelia; species Ottelia alismoides. The sequence continues at coordinate 198,202 of JAZKJV010000079.1, forward strand.
CAGATAGAAGATCACAGTGATTCCCAACGCTCTCCATGCAGATGCTAAGCAGAATTGAAAACTATCTACATGCAAATACAATCAGATGAAATACAATCATACACGTAAAGCACCGGATGCTAATTATCTAGATATGAAACTAAAGTCCGATCTTGGAAGCCTCTCGGTGCTTACCACAGTGGGTCCAACAAGCGTTGTATGAGGTTCCTCGTGACGCACGACTTCAAATTGAAATAACCAATAATTATGATTTGACTAAGTCTAAAAGCAAATATATATGTACATGAAAATATTTTAGGGCTTTGAACCTTACTCTATCGAGCAAGAAAATCCTAATACTAGGGCTCAATCATACAAAATAAAGAAAAGCGAAAAACTCGAAAAATAAATGAAAAGAAAAGCGATAAAAACATGACAAAAACTGGCGAGGCCCCCGAGTGAACAATCATACAAGCAATGGACCTCATGAAGTGTGAAAGAGTCTTGAGAGTCTGAACTATTACAAATTAGTGTCTCTCTCTCACTTAAATTACTTAAAAAATAAATTAAAATGTAAGTCATACTATCTTCCAAAATTTCCTCCAAGTCTCCTCCTGCTACTCTCTCTTTTTGACTTGACCTGAAAAGTCGACTACGCATCACATGGGTGTATAGGCACTCCTAGGAGTACCTCCCTTGATCTGCAGTCCCTCGCAACAAGATCAAACAAGAAGGGTGATTAGACATATCAAAAATAATATCATTAAAAATGATAAAGAAATAAAGAGGCAAATATATACGAAGGAACAATCAAATAAATCCAATCTATGCCTAGTTACTCTCCAGCAATGATAGCATTTGAAATAGCCAAAAATCCTACCGATCTTGTGCTCCACACAAGGTAGGAACATAGTCGTCGAAGAGATGGATGAGAACCTTGGACTAATTCAACAATTAACCCACAATATAAATCAAGCAATGAAAAATAAGATGTGGAGTTAAAATTTATTATAACTCTACAACAAAGGTGTGTACAGGTGTAAGTATTGTGTAGAGGTGGAACACATGCGAAAAACTAGATAGATCGGGTAATGATGCGTAAAATTTGATCTTCTCTTGTCTAGTTGTTTTCTTTTTGTGTGGTTTTTAATTTTATACATTTTTTATGTATTTCTTATAACTTTTTTTTATTTTACAAATGTTATTTTATTTTTATAATTTTCTGATTTTTAGCTTCTTTTTCTTTTTAATAAATAATATATAAGTATATGTAATAATATATATACTATAATAAATATAATTAATACATATAGCTATAAATACTCAAAAATAGTAAAATAAAGTGCTTTTTATTTTATAGAATTTTATACTACTTTGGTGATTTTCAGGTATTTTTGGTAATTTTTATATATTTTTAAGCCAAAAGTATCCCAAAACAAGGATTAATTAAATGGGTAGAATTAATTTGTGGATTAAAAAAGTGTCAAAATTTTTCCAAAACATATTTTAATATACTTTAATATTAAGAAATAAAATTGCATAATAGAAAGAAATATTTTTTGTGTTATTGAAGATTTTTTATATCGTTATAGATGATTTTGGAGCTTTTTAATTTTTAGTTATTTTTCTTTTCTATTTTATGGGTTTTTAGTCTGGAGTTAGAAAATAATATAATAAAAAATATGATATATTGGAATTTTTCAAAAAGGTTTTATATTTCTTGAGTATACTAAAACAAAATACAAAAAGCCACGAGGGCTTCTCTACAAAATGGCCACCTCACGTGGAACACCATGTAATGTGACTTGGCACGGACCCAAATGTAATATGAATTAAGTACATTGGTTTCTTGCAAATACTACAACTAGTTTAAACATGCAAAATAACTTATAGAACTAATATTTAAAGCAAAAAAATCAGGGATATGGAGTGTAAATTAACCCCAAAGGCGCCTGATCGAACGGTGGTGGGTGCATCACTTGACACGTAGCAGCTCCTTAGTGATGGATACTGCTTCAGCATGGAAGACGTGGATTAGATCATTGCTCAGATCGGACGGTTGCAGAGATGGTTAATACAAGGGCACAGATCAAAACTAGGACGCAGGAGAGATCGGATAATGATGAGGTCCACTACAAGAGCATGGAAGAACGTCTGCATAGGGCTGCTCTGATTGCCTCCTCCACGTGACTCAGATAATACTAGCGACCGTTGAGATGCTCTAATCATCCATAGGAGTGGTCCGCAGCTCCTAGAAGCATCAAAATTGCCTGAGACCCATCGGTGTGGTCCTTGCTGTTCGGAGACAAACAGAGCTCCAAGTACCTTCTTATTCGACAAAATTTGACCCAGATGGGTCTTAGCCCTCCAGAACCTGCAATTTAACGCATAAGCACAAATAAACGAAGGTCCTAGGGGGTTTATTTGGTGAAATGGGCACGTGGCAAGGTGCGGTGGCAGATCTCCGGTGAGGCGATGGACGAGGAGATTTGAGAGCTTGCTCTGGGAGGAAGCAAGGTGAATGGAAGGTTTTAGGTGATGTAGAACGTGAAGAGAAGAGAAGTGAAGGTGTTGGCAGGTCGGAAACATAATGGGTCATGGTGGAGGGTTCGTTGGAGAGGATCTCTAGTGAACTATGAAAAGGTGATTTTACCTTACAACAAAGGATGAAAACTTTATCTAATAAAAAAATAAAATGCTAGAATCAAAACCTAACTAGAAAACAAAAAAGAACTAACCTTGAGCTGTAGAACCGATGATCTCCTTATCGTTGTGCAATCGGTGGATGGCATAAGAAAGATGCGGTGAAGGAAGCTATATAGGAAAGTGGCGGCGATTGATTTAGAAAGGAGGGGCGGTGAAAAGGATCTGATGGAGATCAGTGACGCATGATTGAAAGGAGAGACAACTGATTGAAGATATGATGAGGGCAGCCAAATAAGGAAGGAGATCAAGTGATGGCGATGGTGGAGCAATTTGGGATGGGTGGGGGGAAGGTTGGAAGGAGAAGCTCCTCGACCATCCGATCGACAGAGATCGGGCAGTCCAGATCATGACACATGGCAGATATTTTTTTATTTTTATTGTATATTTAATTTTTTTAAAAAATAAGCGAAAATATATATGCCAAAAATGGGTGATACGCGGTAGAACTGTGAGATGGGTACCTCACAGCGGAGCTCGCTTGAGATGGTGGAATCGATCTCCAGCACTCAACCTCTCCTCTCCAAACTATAGGGAGATCTTGCTATCACCTAGCTCGAGCTGAAGAACACGATATGAGGGGGAGAAATCAAGCGGAAGGGATTCAAAAATGAGAGGAAGAAGATGGAGTGGTTTGTGTATAGGGGTGGCTCAATCGAGGTGGAGCACTCGATGTAGAAGTCCTCAGCTCGAGGAATCAAACTGGTGTGATAGAGCTTGCATCAAGGATAAAAATTCATGGAGGAATCATTCCTAATCGATGATTGCATCAACTGTAGAAAAAGGGAGAAGAGGAGGCTAAAGCGTGGTTTTGAGAAGCTTAGACCTGGGCGAGAGAAGTTGACCCAGGTCAACGAGGGGCATGACCTGATTGGGCCACACCACCCAAAAAAGACAAATCAGAGTTTAAATTCAAAAATAATTAAAAATATATTACTAAATGATTTATTTATTTTTTGATAAAACATGAATAGATTTATTATTTTACGTAGTTTTTAATACGATTTTTATTTATTTTTATGAGTTAATTTATTATGTATTACTTTAGGATTATATTTATTAGTATATATACCTATGTTATGTGTATTTTATTTTTATTTTATATTTTATTTTTTTATATACATATATATATGGGTTAAATGGGGCTCCCCCTAGGAGTAGCCACCTTGGCTACTCCCACCTCTATTTTTTCCTCATTTTTTCTTTGGAAAATAAAAATTTGTATATTCATCACTATATCCCTCTAACATTCTATTAAAATTTCATCAGAAATAGAGACTCCTAGGCCCTCCATCCAGACGTCATTTTTTTAACGGTCGCAGGATTTTTTAAATCGACCCTGTTTGGATGGAGGCCGTAGGAGTCTCTGTTTCTGACGAAATTTTAATAGAATGTTAGAGGGATATAATGATAAATTTACAAATTTTTATTTTCCAAAGAAATATAAAAAATAAGGGAAAAATAGGGGTGGGGGTAGCCAAGTTGGCTACTCCCAAGGACAACCCCATTTAACCCTATATATATAATTACAACTTATTTTTATATCCATAAATATAATTTTGTTATATTTTTTTGATATAATATGTATACTTAAGTAAATAAAACGGTTAATTATATAGGTGTATGTACGTTATATTCATCTATGTGTTTGTATATGCTATTTATTTATTTGCAATTTTAATGGTTTTAATTTATTTGTAAATTTTTAATGGAATATAATGTTATTTACTAGGGTATAAAAATATAAAAGAATAAAGAATAATTTCCCCTTTTATTTATATACATGTATTACTATAAATAATTTATCTATATTTTTTTAACTCATATATTTATTTTGTTTTCTTTTTGATGAATTTTATTTTTTTTAATTATATGTATGTGATTTATATAGTAATTACAAAATTACAAAATAAGTGAAGATGAAAAATATAAAGAAAAAATAAAATGATTTTTTTATTCAAGCATATTGTACAATAGGGGTCCAAAACATAACTTTTGCATCTTATCTCCAAATTAAATGAAGTCGCCTTCATTAAATAACTTATCAATAGTTATATACAATTAAATGTGAATTTTGTGCATTTTGAGTTCATATGGAGGAGATACAGGTTTGTGAAGTTCGAGTTTTGAGATTTTTTTCTGAGTATAGATTGTACATTTTGTATTATTTTTTGATGAAATCAATTTTGTATTTTTATTTACATTTTTTTTACAAGTTTCGTGATGAGAGTTCTATTATTTGAGGTATAAAAAATAAAGAATAAAATAGGTCCCAAAATGGACTTATTGATGAGTAAATAAATAGGATTTTTATGACTTTGTGGCCCTCAGCTCCCCCTACTTTATTCCTTATCGATCAAATCATTTCTTTAGTTAGTGTTCAGGTATAGGGTCATAAAAAACCTTTGGTATTTTATTCTTTTTCTTTTCTTTATTTTATTATTATGGCTTTAAACAATGTATTTTATATAGTATTTATACAATAAATTACGAATGTTAATTTATGATAAATAATTCTAATTAAATGCATTTAGTTAGGGTTTAAAGCCAACAATGATAGAATAAAGGTAATGAAATAGAGGATTCATCCATTGTAAAGCCTTAAACTTAGTCGTCTCTTGGATACTATATTATAAGATATGATTTATGAAGAGGAAACCAACAGAATTTGTTTCATGTCAATCAGACTTCGTTTCGAATGGTTATGACTTTCAGAAGAAAGATAAGTAAGGAGGCTTAGGATGCCATTAACACTTAATGACTGTCATTAAGACTAATTAATCGCAACTAAGGAAACTTATGATGAAATAAGGACCACTAGCCACCATTAGCGAAACAAATCAGAGGTCAATAAAAGTTAATTGTAAGTCTTGATTAAATCACGATTAGTGAAAGTAAATTATGATTAGCATTAATAAAGCATCATTTGCAAATATAGAAGCTTATGAAAGGATCTAACTTAAGCTTTAAGTTTCAGATAAGCTTTAACCAAATCTATAGGACAAAAACTTAGGCTGCTAACCATGGTTAAGGATTAAACCATGGTTTACTAACCATGGTTAGCGGTTTTCTGTAGCCTATAAATAGCCCCCTACCTATGCATTGTCTACGATTTCCATTACCACCACTACCTTGAGGGCTAGGGTTGAGAGGTCGAGAGGAGGAGAGGGTGGTAGGGAAGAAGCACTAGCGAAGCTCTGCCGAGAGGACGGGGAGGAGAAAGACGGTGCAGTCCTCTCCTAGTTGGTTTCACGTATGATGTAAGTAAGCTCTAACTTGAGCTAGATTTTTTATTCATCTTCTTTTTTAAGATAGATTTTCGATTCACCTTCCTTTCTTATTCATTTTGTGTTTACAGTTCGAGGAGAAATCCGAGCATAGCCCAACTCAGGTGTGGGCAACTCGATGTCAGTGAGCGTACATATTCCTCGTATGACTCACTCACCCTTGACTAGAAACTTGCCGAGTTAGCCATTTTTATCGATTTTATAGTTATTTTTATGGAGGATCCATGTAACGCCATACTTAGGTGTGAGCGCCTATGCACATCAATGAACCATGTGATTCGTAACACGCTTCACTCACATAAGCCGTGTGGTGTCTACTGATTCTCCATCACTAGCAATTCTATTATATTATTTTTATTTCACTGTTGTTTTTCCTCTTAAGGATTTCATAGAGAAAACTCTTTTCATTTTTCAATATAAATATGTCCTGATATAAGAAGAAATTCTATCAAAATTTTCATAGATATATGTCCCGATATGAGTAGAAACTATGTTGAATTTTCATAGAAATATGTCCCGATATAAGGAGAAATTCTGTCAAAAATGTTCCTAGAAATATTACCCAGTGTAAGGGGAAGCTCTGCAGAATTTACAAGAGAAAATATGTTCTTCACGTTCTTCGTGTTCTTCATTCATCCCTTTCGTTCTTGGCACGTTCTTCATGTTCTTGATACAAAAGTGAAATTTGACCATTTTAGGAACCGTAGATCACCCTTTCTAAAGTTGAATCACGATAAAACACTTCTTATGTAAGAGAGAGCTCAATTAGGTAATAAAATCCTACATTTTATTGTTGGTTTTTCATGCAAGATTGTTGAAATTCATCATTTTATGTTCTTCACTATGAAGAACACTAATTTGGCTATTTTTAAGAAAATACGAAAGATGCTTTGTGATTCCCACTAAAATAATGGCTATGCATTGAATCAATGCAGTGTTTTGGAAAATTAGAATTTGGGAGTTAACATATGTATAAATATTAGTTTATATAAATAGGAATTACTATATATGTATGTCTATACTCAAGCTTGATGAATATGCAAAACGAAAGTTTAACGGAGGATTTACATCATGGAAATTGATGTGTATTGAAATAGATCCTGAGAATGACCGGGAGTAGAACTACATATCGGGCATGCAACCTGTAGGTTTGTCCGAAGGAACCCGTATTGGCGTGACCTTACCTAGGTGGTACACAGTTGTCTTGTTTTGATAAGTGTATACAAAATGAATGAATGATATACAATGCGTGGTATCAAGTGCCAATATATTCAGATAGAATGATAAAAGATGTGGTTGTGTCCTGTGAAGGCACATGTGGCTCAATAGTAGCTGAGTCCCGATAACATGTATTTAAAGCTGCATGTAATTGGTGATTAAAGGTTAGCCTGTAGTTTTAAGCTAACGTGTCCTTGAGGACGGTGTGATTCCTTATTTGTCAAGCCGAGGGTTTGGAACCTTGGTTAATAAATCAAAAATAAATTGTCAGGGTAGTATTGGATGATTGGTTGTGGCGATGTGCAGCAACATAAGCTCACCAGATCAAAACAATCTCCAATCTCGGAGTGTCCACAGCTTTGAGGTCTGTGGAGGAGAGAGGAGCAATCCTTGATGTGGATAAGAATGGATTGGAAATAAAATAAAAATGGAATAAAGGAACATTTGTATAATTTAGCTTGTTGAACATTTCAAATACCATGCTTCGTCTATGTTTCTGTTCTTCGTTGCTGAGCACTGTCTCATTTGGTTCCTATGTTTTTTGAAAATCCAACAAACATCGGAGAGTCATCACAGGGACAATAGCCATCCAGTCAACCACAATAACTTTCTCCATAAGGTAGTTGGTAATCTTTTTGGGTATTTCCTTTCCCGTTGATGTATATGTAAATGGTTATAGTGGGACAATGTAAAGTTTATTTTGTGAATGGAAAAGTATGGAATGACTCCTTATTATGAATGTTATTTGTAATTATTGAATAAATTATTACTGAGTAAATAGATCCATATGTGGGAGGATCCATCAACCCAGAATTCGAGGTGGTGACAGTACTTGAGAAATTTGGATTAAGATCACAAAGTTGTAAGAACTCCTTTTATTCTTGTCCTTTATAAGAACAAGAGTGAAGTTTTTGTATCCCAATTCAAGAACACAAAGGTAAAAGGATGCTTAATGTCTTACAAATTAAACGAGACTTGATATTTCACTCTCGGTTGTAAAGCTTAGTAGATACATAAGTTGTCTTGGCCATACTCACTAGGAGGATCTAGATCAAGTACTACAACTATTTTCTTTGGTTTGCATTATGATGGACATCTGTATGTAGTAGAAGGATATAGTGATGTAAGATGGATAAGAAAAATAGAGGGTTATGAGATTAATGGTGTTATAGGGTATATTTTTTAGCCTTGGGGGCGATGCAGTCTCCTGGAGGTCTGTGAAGAAGACCATTCTAGTTTGGTCTACTTTTGAGGCTATGTTGTTCATTTTGGACACCACTAAAATTGAGTTTGAATGTCTAAGGGAAATTGTTTTCGAAATTGCCATGGTAGGTCAGCTAGTTCCCGCAGTCTCGATACATTTTGACAAATGGCCACAACAAGCATGATTAAGAGTTCAAAGTTCAATTAGAAAACAAGAAGACACATTCAAATGTGATTTAAGACTTCAAGAGAGTTAGAGTCTCAAGGTGTGAGGGCTATGGATTTTGTTATATTTAAAGATAACACAAGATATCCTTTGACTAAGGGACTTGGTAGATTTTTAGTCCTAACATTTAGGCTTGAGATGTGATTGAGACCCATTGGGAGCTTTTCTACAATAGCAGCCTAACCTATGTGAGTGGAGATCCCACAAATTAGGTTTAATGTGGTAATAACAAGTTATTTGGATCATTGGACGCCACTATTATTTTCAAGCTTATGAGTTAGTATCTTATCCTTGAAAGCCCAAGTGCAATTTAAGCTAAGATTAGGAAAAGCGTAGGAGTTTAACATGTTCAAGCATTTGGGTCGGATGTTAGCAATGCATTCTTGAAGAACACTACCTATTTAAGTGTTACTGTGGATCACAGTTAGAGGAAGAGGGTATTCCCTGAATACACTCATGAAACAGGATAGGGATACATGGCCTAGAGGAGCATCAACCCTAGACTGTACGAAAAACAACACTTTACTGTTGCTAGAGTATACTTTAACACTAAGGTCTGAAGTTAAAGAACTAGTTCACTTCGTTCCTGTTAAAGTGTACTAAACTCAGAAAGAAGTTTAAACCGGAAGGTACCATTATTGAAGCATAGTGTGGTAATTGAAAGATACTCTTTGCTGCTTTTTTTTGGATCTTTTTTAAAATAGTGAACTCATGAGGCGTTGTATATGATTTGATATAATTAGGTTTTAACTTGGCAAACTTATTCAATTATATTTGATAATTAAAATTAATAGCAAGTGGGAAGCCAAATTAGTCAGAGGGAAAGTTGTCTTCAATTTGAAACAAGTGGGAGTTTATGTGAATTTTTAGTACCAAATGGACAAGTTCTAAATTTTGAGAGACTTATATATGTGCTTTCACCCTAAGCTTTTGTAGCGATAGTAGAGAGGAGGAATGGATGACTGCATACATGCGTGTGCACACACCTTGCCAGGCCTGATGTAGATTATGGCTCAGGCTCGGTAATTGAGAGTCAATTTGGATCTCAGATCTCGATACTTTTGCTGCAGGTTTTATTTATTACGTTAGATTTCCATGGATTAGTTTGTATTTGACCGTTGTTGGGAACTTGACCGATCTGATGCTCCTTTTTCCATTATTTTCAAGATCTGAATGGACACCCACTTAGTGGGTGGTTGCGGATCTTAAGAGTCACAGAGAGATCTACACAAATCCTTCTACAGGCACATTGCGACCATACCATTGTCGATCTATTCTTCTAAAGCGAATATCTTCCTTCTCATCTCTCCGTCGTTGTTCTTTAAGGTATTTTCAGGGACAATTTCACATGTGTGCACTAATGAAAATTATGTGCCATCATATCCTGAGAGCGGATTGTCAATACTCTACTCACTGATATAATAGGGACAATATCCTCTCCAAGGACAATCCTTCATGGACGCTTCGGTGATCTTTAATATAATCTATTTAACTATTTGTTTGGCAGAATATGTTTATTGCTATGCCCTATCTGGATCTTGCCCTAATTTGTTGCATCGAATATTTAATATGTTCTTGTTTGATATCAGGAGTTGGATTGTGAATCTTCACGGTCGATTATTTATATGTTAATCTACGATACCATAAAATTGACTTAATTCAATTTGGATAATTAGCGCTTATTTTCAATCATGTTATTGCTGGTTACAACAAACTTATTCACATGTAGTAGAGCAGTATAGGGCCTTAACTTATTTTCATGATGTCTGGAGGATTGTATATGGACTCATTGCAGTAATAACTTTTTATAGACAAATTACAATTATATTTGCAACCAGAAAGAAGGAAAAGGGGAATTGATTGGTGGATCAGATGAGAATTAAGGGCTGGTTAGAGAATAGAAAGGAAATGGAGTTGGTAGCGAGCTTTTATGCGGATGGTGTAACATGCCGTATGGTGGACTGGCTATTGTAAAATATATAATAAAATAGTCATCATATGTATAACTTATTGATAAAGGTTCCTTTTCAGGTGCACCTCCGAGGAGCCATAAAAAAGATTATCCTATGACACAAATTCCTTCATCATATTGTAGAGAGTTCACAGCTCTTGAGTTATCTCAGATGACTAATGGCTATAACGAAAGTATTGGCAGAGGTGGATTTGGTGAAGTTTACCTTGGGCTTTTAAAAGATGGTACTTCTGTGGCTGTCAAGAGACTCTCTAGCTTATCACCTCCCGGGTTCAAGCAATTTCTGGCAGAGGTAATGGTTATTCAACTTTCTTGTGCGTGTAACGGATGACGGGACATGCCAAGCTGATGTGAAACATGCATGTTTCCTGGGATGCAGATTAATATCTTGAAAACAGTCCATCATAGGAATCTGGTACCCTTTGTTGGCTATTGCAAAGATGAAGATACCCTTGCTCTTGTTTATCAGTACATGCCGCAAGGGAGTTTATCTGATCATCTGTCAGGTAATTAATGTTATCGAACATTTTAGTTTCGTACAGAAATGAAGTCTATGAAGATGAAGCAATCTGAATGGTAATTCTATAGAAGCACCTTATTCCAAGAAAAATAAGAATTTGCTAAACTGCCAAGGTTGAATTTGTGCACAATGTAAAATGCATTCCTGCGCATAAGCTGATGCATACAGGAATTTCACGTCTCCTTAAGCTGATAAATATGGTTGATTGTCCTGCATAATGCACAGGTAAATTTGGCGCAGGAAAAATTCTCTCTTGGGAAAAGCGTTTGCAACTGGCCTGTGAAGCAGCACAAGGTGAGAGAGAACCGGAACTTTCTTTTTAACTGTATGATTTTTTTGTGTAATTATGAAATAATATATACCGTGAGCTCCTTTTTTTGATAGCCAATTATATCTCATAGCATAGACAATTGAAGTCCGTGTCCGATATTACAGGAGTTTAAAGATAAGAATATAGCCTTTCACAACGGACATCGGCTAGTATAGAGATATCCTTTTCCCCAAACTCAATTTTGTTGAAGAAATATGTTTAAATTGACAATTAAGACTTCTCTACAGTAAAAGATTATCGAAGTTTATACTTGTTGGGTTACGAACCACCGATATCGCCCCTACTCGAATACTAGATGAGCCCGCGGATACGGATGCAGATGCGCAATCACCCTCCACCACAAAACACGTGAAGAAGAAGAGAACTAGATATGACGATGGTCGGACACCTCTTGCGGCCGCTAGAGAAGAAAATCACTAAGATGTAGAATGAATACAACTATCACCGTTCCCTCACTCTCTCTCTTATCTTCTCTCCCGCTCTTTTTTCTCTTGTATTATTCCCTCTTGTTGTGGTATGAAGGCAATGCCTCCATCCCTCTCTATATATAGCCTAATTACAACTCTATAGTCCTAATCCCATTAGGACTACAAATTGAATACAACTCAACTACTATTGGGATTAGGAGTCACATCCCATAGGGATTCCTAATCTTTATATGACGATAATCCTAACAATACCCTCCATGAGTTCAATTCCATCACAATTTCTTGATCGTCTTGAGTCTGTATTGGACCATCCTTGTCATCTGCAGGTCTCGTTAGCAGGATCTCACCGACTATGGGTGATGCACCCGTCAGTGGGTGCCCTCAACGTACCCCCTTTCAGGCACACTCTCGCAATTCAGCATTGTACCTCGTAATAAAGTACCACGAATCTCTTATGACTATAGATTGTGCCAGTATCCTCCGGTAAAGCGCACCGCATTTGCTTCTCCTTACCAGGTACTCTACAACAGTGATGCTGATAACCTATCACTCTCTCATCGTACTGCTCGTTCTAAAAATAACTGGAGCTCCATCACCTGCCATGACCCTTCTCTCAAGATTATACATCTTGTTCGGCATCCTCGTCCCACGCATCACCATGCGTGCTCCCTTGCTCGCTATGAGAACTTCCCCTTCAATGGTGACTTGATGTGCCCGTGACTTGATCATTTCCAGCGAATTCGGATTCTTATTCACCGTAGGAATGTGTCTGCCACTCGTCGGAGTTTGTATTGGTCCATCAAACATGCAAAATTTAACTGATCCAATTCTCTTGATGTGATGAACCTCTCCACCTCGCATCTTGATCGTGCCATCATTGCATGCATGATATGTACTGAATTGCTCTTTAGATGAGCATATGTGATATGAACATACCGAGTCCAGAAGCTATCTTGAATCTATCTTAATCTCTCTAAAGAATGCTAAAATGTCCCCCCCGCACATACTGCATTGGAATCCTCTTTGTTGGATTCAGAATCGCCAACCTTCTTCTTTCCTTTCTTCTTCTCATGTCTTTGACAATCGGCTATTTGCAACCCTCTTTGTCGTAATAGAAGTATTTGATTGGAGTTCATGACTTGAAACGACCTTTGAATCATGTCTCCCTTGATCTTGAACGTCTACCTTTAGTGGACAGCATATGGCCTTCATCATTCATTACCCCATCCGTCGACCTACATCAAGACACGTTCATAAGCAGAGAAGCAACTGTCACTTTTTATGTGATGGTCTCCTTTCTATAGAGCAATGTCATCACAATATGTCACATGATGGTAAGGAAGGGAACTCGGCAAGATTAGTGCCATATCCTTATCCTTGAAGATAAATTCTTCTTCTGCATTCTTCTATTCAAGTGCGAGCACATTGTTGAAGAGGATTTTTCACAGGTCTAAAGTACGTCTCGCACAAGGCAGAATTAAAATTTATTATAACTCTACAATGAATGTGTATAGGGCAAGTAGTGTAGAGGTCAACACAGGGAGCAAACAAGTAGATCAGGGCAAAAATGCTAAAAAATAAATGTGATCACTTGTCTATTTGTGCTATTTTTTTGTGGGTTTTTAATTATATATATATATTAAAATTTTGATTTTATATTTTTATATTTTTATTTTTATTTTTTTTTCTGAATTTTGTATTTTCTTTTTATATTTTATATTTTTTATATTTTCTTTTTCTTTAAAATTATAAAATAAAGTATATGTACAATATAAGAAAAGGGAGATAATGTATTTATAAAAAAGATAAAAATAGTCAAAATAAAGGAAAGAAAATATTTTTAGGCTTTTTATATTATTTTTATGATTTTTCTATGTTTTTGCTATTTTTTGGTATTTTTAAAGTATAAAAACTCAAAACTAGGAATAAAATAAAGACTGAATTAAAATGGAGATGAGAAACATCAAGCAAGAACCAAAATTATCCAAATTTAATTTTAAAATAAAGAGTATAAAATAGCAACAATAGGAAATAGGAACTATATTTTTGTGATTTTTTCTGGATTTTTAATATTTTTATGAAGTTTTTGGAGGTTTGTAAATTTTAGGAGTTTTCTTTTGTATTTTTTAGTGATTTTTGGTTTGAAGTTAAAACACATTTAAATAGGCAAAATGTATTTTTGGGGGAATTTTTCGAGGAGTTTTTTATAATTTTTATGTGTTTTTAATGTAAATAGAGATGAAAATACATGTTTTTGAATTTTTATAAATATTATAATGATGCAAATATGAAAAAAAATACAACATGGAAGTAGAATGCATCAAGAACTTATTCCTATTTTTGGAGATTTTTTTAAGAATTTATAGATGCATAAAATAAATGCAAACAACAAAGAGAAAAATCAACCTCAGCAGGGGTATTTTCGTAATTAGCAGAAAGTCTAAGGGCCAGAGTGCAAATTTCCCACAAAATATAACACAATTAAAAAGTTAAAGGACCAAATAATACATCAAAAACCCGCAGGGGTGCGTCTGTAAAAGTGCCAACCTCACGTGCACAAGACACGTAACAAACAAGGACATGCACGTAAATTTCCAAAATCCTAGGGCTGATATGCAAAATTCCCAAAACTTTACAACTGCGTAAACAAGTTTGTAGACTAAAGATAAATATGAAAATGGTCGAGGGCCCTTTTGTAAAATGGCCACTCACCTCACGTGCGCACGTCACGTGAGGTGACGTGGCCGGGGACCTTTTAGCAAAAAGACAAAGTTCGAGGGGGTTGTTTGTAAATATTACAGAAATTATAAACGTAGATGAAAGATTTAATATACTAATTAATATATACAAAATAGGCTAGGGTAATAAATGCAAAATACCCAAAGCTTGAGGATCTGACAGCGCACAATATATCACTTGACACGTGTCAGCTTGAGGACGCTCGATACCCCTTCGCGCCGATGGTTGAGATTACTGTGCGTAGAGTTGATCGAATGGCTAGTGAGGACCTGATCGGACGACAGCTGGGGATTCTGGGATCAAAGCCTGATCGGACGGCCGTGGACTCCCCTGGATGAATAGGGAAGAACTCGGTCCCAACTGAACTTCGATTGGAGTTATGACGCTGCTTCGACCATTGTCCTTGCCGCAAAAGTCCACCAAAGATGCCTGGAAGTGTCCCCGGTCTGCCAACGGTGCCAAAATGGCTCGCCGAGCTCCGGTGCTCCGTGGTAGAGTCAAAGATGGAGATGGGGTACATGAACCACGTGTTTCCCAAAATCGACGCCCAAGGGGATCCGTTTACTCCTGCGACCTGTAAAAACGAGTTAAGAAGGTCGCGGGTAAAATGTTGCGACCTTCCAGAGGGAGAAAATGGCGAGGATGGCGTCGATGGATGCTTGCCGGAGCAAGCTCCGACGAGGGGTGGATTAAGTGAATGGTTGGGAGGTGATCGAAAACGAAGGTGGTGAGCTACACCTGGGGCTATGATAAATAAAAAGAATGCAAGAAAAGCAAAGAAAATGCAAACCTCAAGCCAGGAGATGGCGAGATGGGTACCTTACAGCGGTACGCTGGAGATGGGGGTGGAACATGCCTTCCCAGCTACGTCGGACCTCACCCGTTGGTGCTGGAGGTCTCCCTATCATAGAGATCGATCCTGAGCACTCTAGAAGGTCCACACAAGGTCAAGAAATGGTTCAATTTCGAAAAGAGGAAAAAGGGGACTTTTGAAGGAGTAGACCGAAGAGGCTCAATGATCGACTCATAACGGTTGATTCAGCGACGAAATACTCGAGGAAAGAGGTAGGCGTGCAATACCAGTCCACGAGGGCAAAAAGTGTAGAAGGGTGCATCACGAAATAACGTAAGACTCATCCTCAAAAAATCCGAGAAGTCGGGTCAACATGTCATTTCTGACAAGAACACGATGAGGGTCAGAGAGTTGACCCGTGGTCAACTCTCCAGTCCTCCTTGTTGGTCCATGGAACCAGGAAAAATCTTGAAAAAATATTTTGTAAAATCATTTAGAAATAACAAACGAATTTATTAAATTTTGATTATTAAATAAAAATTATTTTTTTATAAATTATTTTATTGTGATTTTTATTTATTTTTTTCGAGGTATAAAATTACAAGTTCCCTTTTAAGGGCTATATAGGTATCTTAATCTATATATTTTAATATTTAATTTTTTAGTTTATATATTTAATTTTATTTATTTTTTTATTTTTTATATATTTATAACTTATTTTTATACACTTAAATATATTTTTATTTTATTTTTCTGATGTAATATATACAAGTAAAGAAATAGATGTATATTCTTTATAGGTATATGTATATGTATTATATCTAATGGATTTTACACAAGTATTTTTTTGTATTTTCTTTAGGTTTTTGTTCCCGTTTAATATACATATATATTATAAATAATATTTACAAAATTGGAAAAATAAGAAATTGTAAAAATATTGAATAATAAATAAAATAAATATTTTAATATGTACAAGTATACAATAGGGGTCCAAAACTCAACTTTCAAATCGTAGCTCCGCAAAATACGAAACCACCTTCATTAAATAGCTTATTGAAAATTATATACAGTTAAAGGTGATTTTGATACATTTCGAATTTTATTTGAGAGATACAGGTATGAAAAGTTAGGACTCTGGAAACTTATTCAGATCATAACTTTTTATCTGTGCATTATTTTTATATGGAATTAATTTTGTATTTTTCTATATTTAATTATCCACAACTTTCCTATACAAAGTTTCTTTTTTTTTGAAGTATAAAAAGTAGAACCAAAAATAGGTCCTAAAATGAATAAAGAATGAATTGAATAAAAGGAATTTTATTGGTTTTGGCCCTTATCTCACCCTACTTTATTCCTTGTCGGCCTAGTCACCGAGATGCCTGTCTCTGGGTTTCGGGTCATAAAATATTTACAATATTTTATTCTATTTTCTTTTCTTTTCTTTATTCTATAATTTTGGCTTTAAAAATAATATTTTATACACAATTTACACAATAATGCATGGATGATAAAATGCCTAATTTAAGCCTATTTACACGCATTTACTAGGGTTTTTGAGGCCAAAATGATAGAATAAAGATGATGAAACGGAGATTCATCATCCCCCTATACTTGCCTTTGCTAGTCCCTAGCAAACACTTATGCAATAAATGCAGAAAAGAAAAACAAAGAAAAGAAAAAGAAGAAAAAATGGATTAATTTTAATTATCAAACATGTCTTCACAAAATCAAAGTTTGGAGCTTAAGTAGGGCCTTTGGAATTTTAGTTTGGGTGGAGCCTTAATGAGAACCGGATTTGAAATCCAAAAACATTCAAGAATCCCAAAACTCTGCTCAAGTCTCCTCAATAGCCAGGTCAGAAATATTTCAACTCATACGCAAACCCTTACGACTATGAATCTGACTTGTACATTGTAAGTGATAGTGGCTCTCCCCAACTAGAATGACCAAGAGACTGACTTCTCCAGTACGACAACCCAATGATTCCCCAATCCAGTAACTCCTTCCTCGAGGAGTAGGGTATTCCCTTCTAAGTTCAAGTGGAAACCAGCTCAAGAGGAGGGGTGAATAGAAGAATGGATGGTATCCAGTGTAGCTACCTATCTTAGGATGCAAGACCAGTGTAGTCAAGTCATCCAGTTGCAGGCCCACATGATTTGACTTTGAACTCAAGCTTGCTTATTGGCTATATAACATATTCACAAACTTTGGCATGCATTTTATTTTTACACATGCCTATCCACTTTTTGGAGTATTTTTTAATACTATTTATAACATCATTGACATAGGGAGTTTTTCCTCTTGAGCCAGTAGACTATCCCTCTTTTGAAGCTTTATTGCAACCCACACTCTCCTGTCTTTAGAATTCCTCATCACTGGACGGGATAGGGTGCACTTCCCTCCTTATAGGAGGACAAATGTTTCCACTTGTGTGTGTCTCATACCGACAAATCCAAACCCCTCACCACTCCAATTGAGTTGAGCTAAGTGAATGGTGCAGGTGTCCAAGTTAGGTCATTATCAACAAGAGTCGTGCGTGTGCTCCGAAATACTCTAGTTAGGCAGTCAAGAATTCATTGAACCACGTCTCATGATCCTCAAAGAATTAACTCGACTAGACCTGAAGTACCTCAATTCCAGTTCCCATAAGGTTCCTGTTATTAGGTAGATTTTAAGGTCCAATCAAGCTCCAATCTTCAGATTTTACTTAGACTTGTTCAACTATCAAACCCATTCCGAAAAATGCTCATGCCATGCAAATGCTATGTAGAAAATATTTTTGTGATGTAATTTTCAAAGATTTTGAACATTTTATGAATTTTTGAAAAGATGATGCATATGCATTTTTTTGATATTTTTCAAAAGATTTTTAAGATGTTTTTGGATTTTAGTTTTGCAAATGTTTTTGGGATTTTTGAAAAGAAAAGATTTTGGATAAAAACTAGGTCAAATATTTACACGGGGATGCATCTTTTATTTACAAGAAGTAGATTTTAGGAATTTACAAGGGTAAGTGGTCAATTTTATAAGTATATACATATAAGGAATTTTAGTGTGATGTATATATTCCTTAAACTTATTTGAAAATGATCTTACAACAACTTTTGAAAACTATGGTCGAAAATAATTTTTACAAATAAATTTTAGAAACATGTACACACATTTGAAACTCATTTTGCAAAGGTTTTTCAAACAATATCTATAGATTTTTCAAATATTTTTGCACTATTTTACAAACCATTTTGCAAATCATTTTTTAAACGTTTTATTTCACACAAAGAAAATAAGTTTTACAAACAAAACATTTTTGAAAATATTGAACAAAATGTTTTCCAAATAGTTTTCAAAATATTTTTCAAAGAGATTTTCAAACTATTTTTCAAACATTTTACAAAAAAAATAGTTTCTCCTAACTTATTAATCAGTAAATACAAAATTTTTTTTGAGGAAAAATACATCTTTTTATTAAGTGTTTTTAATGAATTTAATTAGTATTATTAGCCATAATTAGTAATAAAATAAAAAAGTACGAGTTATGGCTAAAGTATATACGAAGTATATATGACCCCATTGTACTTAGCTTGAGCTATGTCCTAATAAATCAGAGAGAAAAAGAGAAGAAATAACTCGTACTGAGTATAGGAAAATCTAAAGAATAAACGAATGGAGAAATGAATGAACGAATGAGAAGTTGACCATCCCCCCTATACTTAGGATCAAATAATCCTAAGTATAGCAGATTATACACAAAGTAGGGAGGGTCAAGGGTGGGAATAAACAGATCGTACTCAGACTGTCTCCCCTATACTTATGGTAAGATATCCCTAAGTATATACTAAAAGAGGAGACAATGGAGAGGATTGAAATGAATGAAGAACTCAGGGTGCATACCCCCTATACTTAGGACAAAGTGCATCCTAAACATAGACGACTGTTAACAAGGGGCGACACTTTTTTCGATAGAAAAAGAGAATAGAAAAGGAAAAGCAGAAAAGAAGAAAAGAAGAAGAGAGATCAGAAGATGGAAGAAAAGATCGTGAGAATGTACACACCACTCCCCCTATACTTAGGGTAAAGGAAGACCTAAGTATAGGGAACAACAGGAGTGATGAAACCGAATGATGAATGAAACTCGGCTCGTCCACCCCCATACTTAGGATAAAGTACGTCCTAAGCAAGGAAAATACGAGAATGGGTGGACGAACAATACGGGAGAGGGACGAAGATGAACAAAGGAGGATATACAACAGAGGTGGATGTACACAAGATCAAGAAGGTAGAAAGCGGACCTTCTTATGGGACTGCTGAGGAATAGATCTCGTATGGTGCAGGTCAACATCAGGGTCCTCAGATGACATTAACCGATCAGGGTTGACACGGTGTATGTCCTCAGGGGTCCTATGGTGTAAAGGCACAGACTGGTGAATGGAAGAAGTACGACTAGGATCGGCCTTGGGAGTCTCGCTGATATCGAAGTGAAATGGGACGAATTCATCATCGGAAGAAGTGTAGTCAGTGTCGTCCTACGAGGTCTCGTCGAGGTCAAAACCAAAAAGAACGAACTCATCAGTGGAAATAGTTGAACTTTGTTTGTCCTCTATAATCTCAACCGGATCATCTTTTTCATCAAAAGGCTCGAATTCCCAAATAAAAGCAATAAGATCAAATTTGGCCTTTGTCTTATCTGCATCTAAATGAATAGGAGCGGACTCATTAGTGAAAGTAGTCGAGTCATGTCTGTTCGGTCTAGTCTCTAAGTCTGCCCTCCGCTCAATGGTAACAATCGCGTACATCCCGCGAATGTCATCAACACATCACCAATCACAGGAAGCAGAAACTCCAAGGTCTAAGCTTTCCGAGCATTCTGCCTTGGAGAGGAATTCTCGGGTCTCATCATCTGTCATAAAGAAAGTCTCTCTTATTCTTCATAAAGTTCATAGGCCTCGGGGTCAACCAATATAGGTGTGGTCACATCAGGTGCAAGTCTCTGCTTAGCAGTGGGTGCGGTGATGATCACCTCACTCTCGTCAACAAAACGAAAGTGAATCTCACCTGATCCATAGTCAATAACGACCCTCACAGAGGTGAGGAATGGTCGTCCCAGGATGATTAGAGAATGCTCACCAGTGGAGGTCTCCATTGGCAAAATGACAAGATCGACATTGTACTTCATGCCTTGAATCGAAATGATGGTGTTTTCAAGGATACCCTTCGACCTCTTGATAGATCCATCAGCAAACTGAACAATCATCCTGGTCTTCTTAAGAGGCCCTAAGTGAAGAGACTGTACCAACGAGAAGGGTAGTATGCTAATCGAAGTACCACTGTCTAGGAGAATGTGATCATAGGTAAAGTTAGAGATGGTGCAGCTGATGAAAGATGTAGTAGTGTTCTTCTTCCTAGGAATGGGACGATTTGTGATGGCGTGGGAGTGGTCATGATCAGAATATGATGCTCAGATCTGCTCCTCCGCTTTCTCTTTTTGGGAAGAGGAGATAAATCAGTAATGGCCTGCTAAAGTGGGGCACGGATGATCTCATGAATGGTGGCCACCACTTCGGGTTCAGTCAATAATTTTTTTAATTTTGGGACCTCCTCCATACAAGGGAGAAGGTCAGAATCAACATATACACGAGGCATGCCAAGAGCAGTCTGTACAGCGGCATCCTCGGGGTCAAAGGTGGGACATGGTGTGAGAGGTTGTGTGGGCAAAGGATCTGGCAGATGGGCCCTCTCCTCACAGTCTGACTCAACCAAAGGTCTCCCAAATTCTTTTTGTGTTTTTAAATTTTTCTCATTTTTTGTATTTTGGGCGATTGTAAGCTCTCATGGAAATCCTCGAATGAACCCATATCCTCAAATGGTGGAGAATCATGGTCGCTCTTATTTGTACTAGTGAGGTGGTCAATCCTCTGTCTCAACTGATCTGGGTCAAATGCTCAAGGGTGGACTCCATGAAAGGTGACTCCAGCAGCTCAATCTCGGGTGGATGTGAAGGTAGAAGATACGAAGGTGGAGGTGGATACGGGTAGAAGTCCGAGGTCTGAATCTACGGCTAAGGCGGGTATGTACAAAAATCTGAAAAAATAGGAGGATCCTCCTGATTAAAGGGAGGTGGACCGGTTGGAGTGAACAAGAGATACGCTAAGTCCGGATAAAATACACTACAGGGGTCCATCTCGAAAACAAAGAAAATGATTCGGGAGAGCACGAAGGTCAAGTCAAGAGAAGTGAGAAACAAGGCACAAATGCGCAGAAGCGATCTGGGATACACACAAACAATCACAAACAACTCACACAAATCAAACCCTCACTTCACCTACTCAACTCGGCGAAGATCGCAAATGCGGTCTTTTTATCTTGTTTGTTTTAGAGTTAGGTGAGAAGTCAAAATTTTGCACAAACACTTAGGGGCTGAATGGGATTTGGGCACTATCCTTAGTGTGTGCACGAGCATTGTAAAACGAAGACAATGAGGGGATTACTCGCCCCAAGACAATATTTTTCTTTTTTTGGTTGATTTTAGGGTCAAGTAATATTAGCAGTCCCAATTTTATTAGTTATCACTTTTTTGGATTTTTAGTAAGAAATGCACGTGCCTAACAAGGAATCAATTTTACTTAGCACCTAGGTTGGAAAAATCAGAGGTAGAGAAGCGGAAAAGCAATGCAAGCGGCAAACGATGATAAATGATAATGCATAAATGCTCAACTTGCCTCCAGCACTCCACATGCAAGGATTCTCAGCAGAATTGAAACCTATCTATATGCAAATGCAATCGATGAAATCGCCCTAGTGTGAGAAACTGCTATTAGCGTGAAGCACCGTCTTCAAAACTTGTTTAGATCCCAAACATCAACTATAGGCACAAGCAAATATGATTAGATGTTTGGACCTACTCTATCGCCAAGCAATTCCTACAGCTAGGGCTCAATCACACAAAAGAAAGGAAACAAAACCGGAAAACAAAATTAAAAGAAGCGATGAAAACCGTGAAAACCGCGATGAGTCCCCAAGTATAAAACACTTGGAAATTAGGCCCGAGTGTCCAGAGTTCAAAGTACCTGTATTATTACAAAAATAGAGTCTCTCTTTCACTTAAATTTAAAAAATAAATACAGAAAATAAATGCTACAACTAAATATGGAGATGGGTCTTCAGAAATCTCTAAGTCTCTATCGGTACTAGACAATCTAGAGCCGACTTCACGTGGGTGCATAGGCGCCTAGGGTGGATCGCCTCCCTCGATCTGCGGTACCGCGCACGAAGTCAACAAAAGAGGAGGTTAGACAGCTCAACAATTATATCAAAAATAAAGAAAATTATGAAAACCACAAAAATAGACAAGCAAACACAATCAAGCAATAAATCCAATCTATGCGCTATTGCTCCGTGGTAACGACGTCATTTGTTGAACGGGATTTTTCACGGGTCTAAAGTACGTCTCACACAAGGCGGAGACGTAGTCGCTGTGGCGACCCGCAAGTAATCCTGATTCAAACAACAATTAACCCACAACTGAAATCAAACAATGAAAAGCAGTGCGGAGTTAAAATTTATTATAACTCTACAATGAATGTGTATAGTACAAATAGTGTAGAGGTCGAACACATTGAGCAAATAGGTAGATCAGGGAAAAAATGCTAAAAAATGAATGTGATCACTTGGTTATTTTTGCTATTTTTATGGGTTTAAATTATATATATAAATATATATTTTATTTAAATTTTTGATTTTATATTTTTATTTTTAATTTTTTGATTGTGTATTTTCTTTTTATATTTTATTTTTTATATTCTCTTTTTCTTTAAAATTATAAAAATAAAGTGTATATATATAATATAAGAAAAGGGAGATAATGTATTATAAAAATAAGTAAAAAGAGTCAAAATAAAGGAAAGAAAATATTTTTTGGTTTTTTTATAATTTTATGATGTTTTTTTTCTATATTTTTGCAATTTTTTTGGTATTTTTAAAGTCACAAAAACTCAAAATAGGGATTAAATAAAAGATTAAAATTAAATTGGAGATGAAAAATATCAAACAGGAACCAAAATTCTCCAAATTAATTTTTAAATAAAAATAATAAAATAGAAAAAAAAATAGGAAACATAAAATATATTTTTGTGATTTTTTGGATTTTTAATATTTTTATGAAGGTTTTTTATGTTTTGTAATTTTTAGGAGTTTTCTTTTGTATTTTTAGTGATTTTTGGTCTGAAGCGAAAACACACTTAAATAGAAAAATTTTTGTTGGGGGAATTTTTCGAGGAGTTTTTATAATTTTTTATGTATTTTCTAATGCAAACAGAGATGAAAATGCATGTTTTTGAATTTTATAAATATTAAAATGATGTAAAAATGTAAAATAAAAAGATGACATGGAAGTAGAATGCAACATGAACTTATTCCTATTTTTGGAGATTTTTTAAGAATTTATAGATGCATAAAATAAATGCAAACAACAAAAAGGAAAATTAACCCTAGTAGGGGGTATTTTCGTAATTAGCAGAAAGTCTGAGGGCCATAGTGCAAATTTCCCACAAAATATATAACACAATCTAACAGTTACAGGACTAAATAATAAATCCAAAACCCTAGGGGTGCGTCTGTAAAAGCGCCAACCTCACTTGCATAGGACACGTGACAGACAAAGACCTGTACGTAAATTTCAACCCAAAACTTTATAACTTCGTAAACAAGTTTGTAGACTAAAGATAAATATGAAAATGGTCGAGGGCTTATGTGCAAAATGGCCACTCACCTCTCATGCGTGCGTCACGTGAGGTGACATGGCCAAGGACCTTTTAGCAAAAAACAAAGTTCGAGAGGGCTGTTTGTAAATATTACAGAAATTATAATGCATATGAAATATTTAATATACTAATTAATAAATACAAAATAGGCCAGGGTAATAAATGCAAAATACCTGAAGCCTAGGGATCCGACGATGCACAATATATCACTTGACACGTGTCAGCGCGAGGACGCCTGATACCCCTTCACGCCGATGGCTAAGATTAGAATGCGTGGAGTTGATCGAATGGCTGGTGAAGACCCGATCGGACGACAGCTGGGGATTCTGGGATTGCCCTATCGGACAGCCGTAGACTCCCCTGGATGAACAAGGAAGAACACGGTCCCAACCGAACTTCAATCGGCGTTATGGCGTTGCTCCGACCACCGTCCTTGCCGCAAAAGTCCACCAAAGACGCCTGGAAGTGTCCCCGGTCCGCCAATAGTGCCAAAATGGCTCGCCAAGCTTCGATGCTCCGCGACGGAGTCGAAGACGGTGATGGGGTCCATGAACCACGTATTTCCCAAAATCGACCCCCAAGGGGATCCGTTTACTCCTGTAACCTGCAAAAATGAGTTAAGAAGGTCGCGGGTAAAACACCGCGACCTTCCAGAGGGAGAAAATGGCGGGGATGGTATAGATGGATGCTCGCCAGAGCAAGCTCCAACAAGGGGTGGATTAAGTGAATGGTTGGGCGATGATCGAAAACGAATGTGGGGAACTACTCCTAAAGCTATGATAAATAAAAAGAACGCAAGAAATGCAAAGAAAATGCGAACCTCAAGCTAAGAAATGGTGAGATGGGTACCTCACGGTGGCACGCCGGAGATGGGGATGGAACATGCCTTCTCGGCCTCGCCGGACCTCGTCCATGAGTGATGGAGGTCTCCCTTTCACGGAGATCTATCCTGAGCACTCCAGAAGGCCCACACAAGTTCAAGAAAGGGTTCAAGTTCGAAAAGGGGGAAAAGGGGACTTTGAAGGAGTAGACCGAAGGGGCTTAAAGATCGATGCGTTGCGGTCGATTCAGCGATGAAATCCCCGAGGAAAGAGGCTGGCGTGCAAGACCAGTCCACGAGGACAAACAGTGTAGAAGGGTGCATTACGAAATAACGTAAGACTCGTCCTCGAAAAATCCAAGAAGTCGGGTCAACATGTCATTACTGACAAGAACAAGACGGGGGTTAGAGAGTTGACCCGCGACCAACTCTCTAATCCTCCTGGTTGGTCCACGTGGACCAACCAGGAAAAATCCTGAAATTTTTTTGTAAATTCATATAAAAATAGGAAACGAATTTATTAAAATTTTTTTATTAAATAAAAATTATTTATTATTATATAAATTATTTTATTTTATTTTGATTTATTTTTTTCAAGGAATAAAATTACAAGTTCCCTTTTAAGGGCAATATAGGTATCTTTATCTATATATTTTAATATTTTTTTTTAATTTATATATTTAATATTATTTATTTTGTTTATTATTTTATATATTTATAACTTATTTTTATACACTTAAATATATTTTTATTTTATTTTTCTGATGTAATATATACAAGTAATTAAATAGATATATATTCTTTATAGGTATATGTATAGGTATTATACTTATGGGTTTTATACAACTATTTTATTTTTGTGTTTTCTTTAGATTTTTGTTCATGTTTTAATATACACATATATTATAAATAATATTTACAAAATTAGAAAAATAAGAAATTGTAAAAATAATGAATAATAAATAGAATGAATATTTTAATATGTACAAGTATACAATAGGGGTCCAAAACTCAACTTTCAAACCGTAGCTCTGCAAAATAGAAAACCACCTTCATTAAATAGCTTATTGAAAATTATATACAATTAAAGTGATTTTGATACATTTCGAGGTTTTATTTGAGAGATACATGTCTGGGAAGTTGGGATTCTGGAAACTTATTTAGATCATAACTTTTTATCTATGAATTATTTTTGTATGAATATAATTTTTTATTTTTCTATATTTAATTATCCACAACTTTCCTGTAAAAAGTTTCTTTATTTAAAGTATTAAAAGTGGAGTCAAAAATATGTCCTAAAATGAATAAAGAATGAATTTAATAAAAAGGAATTTTACTGGTTTTGGCCCTTATCTCCCCCTACTTTATTCCTTGTCGACCTAATCATCTAGATGCCTAGGTCTCGGGGTTTCATGTGTTAAAATATTTACAATACTTTATTCTTTTATCTTTTCTTTTCTTTATTCTATAATTTTGGCTTTTAAAATAGTATTTTATACACTATTTACACAATAATGCATGGATGATAAAATACCTAATTTAAGCCTATTTACACGCATTTACTATGGTTTTTAAGGCAGAAACGATAGAATAAATATGATGAAATGGAGATTCATCACACATATGTTAGAATCTCGTTGAATTCATCCAAGTGCACTTCGATTTTTGTCCTCTCTGTCATCTTTAGACCATAGATCTTCTTCTTCGTCAATAGTCGATCGACGAATCCATAATTCTAACTCTTTATCCTTTTATTTTAGCTATTTATCTTGACAAAGCAGTATGTAAATACCTGTAAATACAATAACATAGCATTTAACATGCATTTATTATTATTACATAATTAGCATGTATTTGAGCAAATATAAAAGAATAACGGAATATAAAAAGGAAGGATGCATTTAGAATAGAACCCCAAGAGATGGTCAACCCTTGACCTGATCGCCAAATAAAATAAATAGAGAGCGATAGGGTCTACTTGGTGTTGCACATATTATTTATATGTTTAAATAATTATTTTTGACAAAATTAAAGTAAATTATTATTTTCACCTCCTTGTATGTATTTCTAGAAGTAATATAAAAATAGAATAAAAATTAGAAAAATAAAAATAAAATCCTCCTTGTAAATGTACAAAACACATGTATGTATACTACATCCCATATTTATTCTACACTTGTAAATAACTCAGAAAAAATAAAATAAAAAATATTTTGTACTCCTAAAAATATGTTGTAAATAAATAAAATATAAGATTAGGTATTTGTGTAAAAATAGTAAAATAAAAATAATTGTACATAATACATAGTAAACCATACCTGTATATAATACTATATATTGTATATACACTAATTTATTTTTCATAAAAATAATTAAAAATCACAGAAAATTCTTTGAAAAATAATGCACATTTTTTATTTTGAACACTTTTTAATTTAAAATAATCTACTATTTTTTATTGAATCTATAAATATTTTGCGTTTTCGAATTTTCTGATGTGGTTGAGACCATTCGTTGACCCCCAATCAACGCCTCCTCCTTCCTGGGTCAGACCTGGATATCGTTCCTCGGAGCTCCTTCTCAAATTTCTCCAGCCCGACTCCAAGGTCCTTTTGCCTCAAAATTTGGATACGATAATTCTCGTGCACCCTATATCCTCGCGGGTCCCTTGGCTGATCCGGATCGCTCTAGATCTCCGTGCTTTTCGTCGATCTTTCTCAACCCTTGAGCAACCTATAAATAATCTTCTTCCCCATCCTAGCACCGCAGCTCGTGCCTTGCCCCTTTTGTCACCCCTAGGAACCTTCAGCTGAGTGATAGCGACCTGAGGACATCTTTGGATTGAAGTTTGTTGGCGTTTTCCCGCAGCTCAGCTACGTAGCCGAAGCTCTCCATTGCGTTCAGCCTCCTTGCCTGTCACAGCACGGTCGAGGCCACGACCTCGTCTCCCAGCTCCGCCTGACCTTGCTGAACTCATCAACACCTTCAGGTAACATCTATCTACTCCATTTTTCATTCTAGTCGATTCTTCCATTCCACCCCCACCGCAGCTAATCTGCTCCGACCACCCTGTCGGAGCTTCACCATCCACCTTTGTCCATTCAGATCGACTCCTCCTCTCACCTAACATCTTACACCGCAACCTAATCATCCTTAGCCTCGACCCCCAAATAGAGATTAAGTCTAGGTCTCCTCCCTCCATCAACGTCAGAGACCCAAATCCCATTCATCTCGCTTCTTTTATCTTTAGATGCAATAAGGTGGATCTGTGCCATGCCATGAGTCCTCTCTTTCATTTGCAGGTACCCTCGCACAGTAGGAGCCCCTTTTGGACATCCAGTTGCTCGACAGAGCACCTCTGCTCTGGCCATCCAACCGTCATCCATCTCATCAGCCTCCGGCATTCGAAGCGGAGCACCCTTCCAGAGGTGCTGGACCATTTGGAGGCTTGATCAGTGCAACGGAGTCGTACCAGTTCTCGATCGAAGCTCACCACCCATCAATACGTCCACTATCTTCCTCCGTCGTTGGATGAGGAGAAGAGCACCATTTCTCATCCGAGCTGACCAATGAAATAACTTTTCAGACTGTTGGATCAGGGCTGGCACGTCAGATCCACCACACATCCCTGACATTCCATGAACCGTCAGATCCTTTTGTAGAGGGGCAATCTGAACCGTTAGAGCAACCACATTCTCCTCACGTGCCTCAGGGTATTTTGCATTTTTTACCCCATGCATTTGTGTTTTGCTATTTAGTCAAGTAAATAAAAGTTATAGTTGAAATATTTTGCTAGTGGACTCTTGTTGTTTTTAGTACTTGCATTTCAGTCCTCTGAGTGTGAACTTATGTGTTGTCTCATGTGCATATCTCGTGCATTTGTATTATCTTCCATGGACTTAATCTATGTTATGCTTTGAATGAAAGTTTTATGATATTTGCAGTTATATCCATGTGCGTGGTTTATTGTGTGCGTGAACATCCTGAGCTTTTTGCATCTTTGGCCCTAAGATTTTTATCTAAGTTACTTTTTGGCGTGTGAACTTTATCATAATTGCAACTAGGTCCCTACATTCTATGTGTATTATTTTTAGTCAAATAAATATCAAATTAAGCCCAAAAATTCTATAAAAAATATTATTAGCTCCTGCTAACATGTAATATTTATTGTATTTTTTGAGATTAATTTTGTATTATCTTTTATTTTCAAAAAATAAAAACCCATAAAAAACTTGCTGTTTGATTTATAAAATGCATAAAAATTCAAAATTTATTTGAAAAATTCCATAAATATTTGTGGTTATGTGTTTATGTTTGCCATACTTCCAGTACCATTTTTGTTTTGAAATCCATTATAAAAACCTTTAAAAAATCACAAAAGACTGAAAAACTTCTAAAAATCGTAAAAAAATAGAAAAATACAATTCCAGTTTCTGTTTGTCACATTTTCTTTTTAGTTTACCATAAAATTGCCCCTGGGATATTAGGACACTTTAAGTATTTTTAGTTTGTCATTTTGTCCTGGATGTGCACTGTTTCCCTATTTACCTCTTATTTTATTTTTATACAATTCCATAAAATTAGAAAACTCCTAAAAAATTACCAAAAGTACTTGAATATTTGAAAACACCAAAAATATTTTTATTCTTAATTTTTAAGCATTTTAGATCTCAATAAAAATTGAAAAGGTGTGATTGTGTGCATAGTTTTCTTATTTGTTTGTTTTTGCTTATTAATGAAAAATCCTAAAAAAATTGCAAAATTTAAAATTAATAAAAATTTTGCATTTTAGCTTCTGAATTTCGACTACTTTGAAGGATTTCTCGTGCTCCTTGTGATCGACCCTTTTGCTATACCGGGTTAAAATAAATAGCGGAGACCGCTAACATTGTTTTTGTGCTTTGATTGCTTGATTTGAGTGGTTTCTATTTTCCTTTTTAAACTTAAGCCTTGTTATCCGGATCGTAACGACCCTTTGATTATCTGATTCCCTAACTCGTGTCGCCTGGCCGCTCATCAGAATGGCACTGTTGTTGGGGAGCATGACTTAGTAGTCGCCTTTCAACCTTTTTGTCTATTTTCTCTATACTTGTTATAACTACTTTCTGACCTATTTCTGTTTCAGTTTTTGTGCGAGAAACCGTCCGAGGCTACTTTGGAGGAGACACGCACCTGAGGAGGAGAAGGAGAAGAGCAGGAGATAGTTATAGCATTTAGAGTAGAGTAGAGTAGTTAGTTTTATTTTCAGCACCTTGTAATAATTTTGGACTGTGGACTT
The DNA here is from genome assembly GCA_037367405.1 of Ottelia alismoides. Taxonomy (NCBI): domain Eukaryota; kingdom Viridiplantae; phylum Streptophyta; class Magnoliopsida; order Alismatales; family Hydrocharitaceae; genus Ottelia; species Ottelia alismoides. Next base: position 228,461 of record JAZKJV010000079.1, read on the forward strand.
GTTAGACACTTGACCTATAGGGGTTTGTTTCTCCGAGCACCAGTGTGCTCAGGGACTTCACCGAGTTTTTGGATGTTTTATTTTTATCTCCTTTTTTCTATTTGATTCCCGCAGAATTTGGCCCCCTAGACTTAGGTTTTTTTTATTGTGACATAAAAAACTTAAGGCCAAATCCCAAATAGATTGCTTGCACCTATAGAGTGTAATTGAACCTTATTAAAAAATAAATAAAAAAAAGCCAACTTGATTGATTGAGAGGTTACGTGCTGCTAGAGGTCGTATACTGCACACGTAGGATCCGTTGTGGTGGACACCGATTGACATCCGAGACTGGACATCGTCCTCTCTCTCTGATCTGTTAGTTAATGTGCTTATTGATCTTTAGAAATTGCTCATCTAAGGCCATTTTCTTCATGCATCATTTAGATTAGTTTTAATTCTGTCTTTTAATTTATGCGCAGATCACCCTACATGTAGAGTGTTGGCGACAAGTAAAAATCTCTTACTTTTCATGCATCATAGTGTTTGATCGTGCAACAACTTTTTGACTTCTCCCCTGTTTCTGGACTTAAAATAAATCAAGAGAACAAAAAATTCATTAGGCGTTGTTTTCATTTGAAAAATATCTAAAAAAAGTGAAAGCAACAAAATTTGGGACTGCTAATGCAAACTTGATCTTAAAAGACATCTCGCTTAAAAATATTTGTTTTTGGGAGAGTCACCCACTCATTGGTTGGTTTACTTGAGCGAGAGTGTGACCCCCACACTAGGCTAGAGACACACCTGAACTTCCATTAGACTACTGGTCTTGGGGTTAGTCGTTCTCCGGTAAGGATCTCTCCAGTAGCCGGTAAAGTGGACCGCGACGTCCTTAACAGATTAAATTGATCGGATAGCCAATAAACGATCCACAAATAATACTGGCTGAGAAAGATCTAGCTTTGGGATTGGGCCAGTCTCTTGGGACCATCGGGTTCCTACCAGCTCGCTTAATCGCTCTGTAAGACTGATTTATCACCTAAAATAAAAATTGATAAGACTAACGACCGACCCTTTACGGTCATCAACTCTTGTGTTGAGTAGGTGAATTGGGGGTTTGACTGCTGATCTTATTTGCTTTCCAGATCTCATATGAATTTCAATCCTTTATCAAGATGATGGGAAGGAGATCCCTTAGGCTGGCTTTGATATCACCGCTCTCAAGTGATCCTCCCCATTCATCTAGGGTAGTTTCAGAGAGCCCAGACCCACTCTCCAAACCTGAGTTCACTACCACCCTGTTCCCCCTCGACCACCCTTCTTCCACCAGTCCTGAGGTGCCCAACCAGAGGCCGACACAAATTTATGTTCACTTGATGACACCTGAGTTCGGGTCTTTTGCCTTTGCAGAGACCCGTCAGATGGCCAGCAGCGAAGGACGCACCGATGAGCAGCCATAGGGTTCTACCTATGTTCTGGATCAGGGCCCCATCAACAACACACTCCTAGCCTTCCTAGAGACTACGTAGAGATAGATTAGAGATCAAGGACTATTTATGGAAAAGGTGCATCGTGAGTTAGTGTAGATGCGAGCGAACATAGGAGAGCCATAGCGACCTGCCGGTGGAGACATACCAGCACTTGAAGGAGGAGCAGAGGGACACCCGAAGGATCAACCAGAGATAGTTAGACAACAACCACCGATGAGGCAGTTGCACAACCCTGGTGCAACCCTCACCAATCAATGGATTCAGCTCCTTGGGATTCTGGGCGACTTCAATCTTGGCACCTAGACGATCCAGCTCTTGCCCAAGTTCCATGGGCTAGCCACCGAGGAGCCACATCTATAATTACAGGAGTATGAGATGATCTGCAGCACAATGCACAACATATTTGTGGATGAGGACACCATCAAAATGATAGCATTCCCTTTCTTCCTGGTCGACAGAGTAGCCTACTAGCTGAAGTATTTAGGGAGATACATTACTACTTTAGAGCAGCTCCAGATCGAGTACATGAACGAGTACTATTCAGTCGGTCGGACCAATGCAGATCGAGTTCAAATCAACAAATTCACAATGATCCCCGACGATCAGTTTCGTGAGGAGTGGGGTCTATTTCATGAGCTCATCGACCAGTGTCCACACCATGAGATATCCAAGCCCAACTTAGTACAAAGTTTCTTTTGTGGGATGGCACCGGAGCTACAGGGGCTTGTCAATGCCTCTTGTGGGGGGGGGGGTTCCTACTTCGCCAAAGACAAAAACTAGGTCTGGACCATATATGAGGAGATGGACGAGAACTATACAGTGATGTCCCAGACCCGAGTCTATAATCAAGGGAAGCCCCTTCCACAGGCCGTGTCCTATCAGAGGTAGCACAGGTTGACACGTGTCCATCTACTTCCTCAGCAGCAGCAACACAGGCAGAGTCGTCAGCAGCTGACATGGGCATCATTAGCGAGAAGTTGGACCGCATAAAGATTATCGAGAAGCAGTGCCTGGGCATGACGCAAATCGACCAGTTGGCACAAATTCTCAGTGACCTGAAGACCCAGATCATGTGTCTCTAGGAGGCATAGACGACTTCTCAGCCCCGTCTCAGGTCACTGGCTGATCCTAGCAGCAACAGCTCTTCCCAGCACTCCGTCCAGTACCGCTAGGTTCACCACATCTAGGTGGAGCCGGTTCCACCATTGCAGCAACACTACTCTCAGCCACCGCCATCTCAGGACACTCAGATGGTGGTATATCATCTGGATCAGCCACTGTAGTTCTTCTCCTATCCCTTTACGAGCAGGAGCTGTTGATGGAAGTCAACGTGATTTGGTATGACCGGCAACAATCCGGGATCTGCTGAGAACATCCCGGATTCAGGTGGTCTACCAGAGGAACCTCGTCCTAGCAGTAACCTCTAGCTCAGGGTGGACAGTTCAATCAGCAGCATCAGCAACCCCAATACTCCTAGCCACAACAGCATTACCAGTGAGGTCCTCATCTCTACCATCAGGGACAATAGTGGAGGCAACAACAAGTCTCAGCAGTTCACTCAGCCTCCCTTTCACCAGTACCAGAGCCCGCCTCATTTTCAGTGAGGCAACCCGTCTGATTTTCATGGTCTAGCCAATGAGAACCCAGCTCTTGATGATCTAGCCCGCCTTCTCTGGGACCAGCAGACATCCTTCAAGCGGGAGATGGACGAGATCATGAAGGAGATGAGGGATATCATAAAGGGCAAGGCTACCATACCCACTCAGATCGAGCCCAATCCAAACTACCTCAAGAGGAAGTCTGAGCAGGTACAGTTCACAGAGACTACCACTCCTAGTGATTCGTTGGGTGATATTTCTTCATACCTATTTGATGTTGATTTTGTGACACTTAGGAGCGGTAGAATGCCAGCAGTCAGTGCCTCGTTTGAGCAATGACCACATGATGATCTAGGAGCGCTAGATAAGGAGGATAGCGGTGCTGATGTCGTTAATGATGTCGATGATGGTGCTGATGAAATCAAGGATGATGATCCAGTCGACAGTACTGAGGCCATCATTTCTCCAGATGTAGTTGGTGGTACGGATGCCACCATTCTTCCTAATGCTGAGCCAGAGTGTGGTATTGATGCCATGAAGACCGATGCCGTTGGTGGTGCTGATGCCACCATTTCTACTCCTATTGTGTTTCCTTCTGTTATTATATCTCAGGACAATATCAAAAAGATCAAAAGAATTAATAAAGGAAATGTTTCTTCATCTACTTCGAGTCCATATGTGTTGCATGATGATTAGTGTATGGACTCCATTCCCTCACAGCAGCAGGAACCTATTCCTAGCCCTCTATCTGAGGAGGGCCTAGCTATCCCCTTCCCTCAAGCACTCCGCTTGAAGAAGGGGAAAAGAAAATCCTAAAATGACCCAGTAGTTAGAGTTAATCCTGTAGATGATAGATAGATTTCACATTCAGCTGACTCTACATGTCGCGACCCCAATTCCAGGCCGTCAGATCCTCCCATAACCGGATCTGGTTACTCAGCAACCAATCCTCAACCAATCCTCCAATCGGGATTGGAGATTGCTTTGATCTTGGTAAGCTTATGCCGTCGCACGTCGCCTCGACCAATCCTCCAATACTACCCTGACAATTTACTTTTATTTTATTAAACAGGGTCACAAACCCTTAGCCCGGAAAACAAATGAGCACACCATCCTCGAGGACTCGGTTGCTTAAAACGTCAGGCTAACATTTAATCATATAACCTAGCGGCTTTAAATATATGTTATTGTGACCCCGCTGCTATTGAACCACCCGTGCCTCCACATGGCACGACCACATCTTCTATCGTTCAACCCGAAGATATTGGCTCCCGGAACCATGCGTTGCAAAACATTCCTCCAATACTACCCTAAAAATTTACTTTTATTTTATTAAACTGGGTCTCAAACCCTCAGCCTGGAAAACAAATGAGCACACACCGTCCTTGAGGACTCGGTTGCTTAAAACCTCATGCTAACATTTAATCATATAACCTAGCGGCTTTAAATACATATTATCTTGGACCATCCGCTATTGAACCACCCATGCCTCCACATGGCACGACCACATCTTCCGTCGTTCAACCCGAAGATATTGGCTCCCGGTACCACGTGTTGCAAAACATTCATTTCATGCAGACTTATCATAACAGGGCAATCGTGTACCACCTAGGTAGGAAAACACCAATATGGGTTCCTTCCGACAAACCTACAGGTTGCATGCCCGACCTGTAGTTCTACTCCCAATCATCCTTAACGTGACACATGATCCTTTTCAGGATCAACTCAAACCACATCAATTCCCACGATGTAATTCTTTCGTTAAGTCTTCGATTTGCATAATCAACAATACTTAGTATAGACTCACATATATGTTATTCATATGCGTATATACTTGTATTTATGCCTGTTTTAACTCCCAAGCCCTAAATTTCAAAGCCACCGCATCGATTTGATGCTTAAACCTTATTTAGTGGGAATCACAAAGCAATTGTTCAGACTTTATCAAAAATAGCCAAAATCAAAGTTCTTTATAGCACAGAACATAAAATCAAGAATTTCAATAATCTCGTTTGAAAACCCAACAGCAAAAGGAAGGATTTCGTTACCTAATCGAGCTCTCTCTTGTATATGCAAGGCTTTATTGTTTAGTTTTTCAAAAGGATGTTTTAAGGCTCCTGAAAACATCGAATTTCATTTTTGTATCAAAAACGCTAATAATGTGTCAAGAATGCGAAGAACGAATGAAGAACACGAAGAACACGAAGAGCATATTTTCTCTTGAAATTTCAATAGAGCTTCCCCTTATACGAGTTGATATTTCTAGGAAAATTTCGGTAGAGTTTCCCCTTATATCGGGACATATTTCTCGGAAAATTTCGGCAGAGTTTCCCCTTATATCGAGACATATTTCAACATAAAAACGAAAACAGTTTCCTCTATAAAAACAATCGTGAGGAAAATAATAGCAAAACTAAAAGAATATACTCAAAAAAACAAGAGATGAAGAATCAGTAGACACCACGCATCTTAGGTGAGTGAATGTGTGACGAATCACAAGGTTCACTGACGTGCATGGTGATAAACCCAGATTTCCAACGGTCTTGTATTCCACACAAGGTGGGAACACAGAGGTCGTTGCGGTGACCGCTAAAAATCCGAATTTAATCAACAATGAACCCATAATCAAATATCAAACAATGACAGACAAATGTGGAGTCAAATTTATTTTTAACTTTACATAAAAGATGTATAGGTGCAAGTATGTAGAGAGTTCGAACACAGGGCAAGGCAGGATATATCAGTAATTGTGCAAAAAGTGATGTGATTGTATGTCTACAAAATGCAATGCAAATGTTTTTGTGGGTTTTTAATTTTTAATTTTTTTATTTAATTTTTAATTTTGTATTTTGATTTTGAGTTTTTTTTATTTTTGATTTTTTTATATTTTATATTTTTTGTATTTATAAATAGAATATATAGATAACATAAGAAAAGAGGAGATAAACTATTTATAAAAATAAGGAAAAATGCTTAAAAATCAGATATAAAGTCTTTTTGGTCTTTTTATAATATTTTACTATTTTTGTGATTTTTGGGTATTTTTCAGAATATGTTTGGTATTTTTAAAAGGCAAAATAAAGAAAACAATGAATATCAATGCTGACCGAAATAAAAATGGGAATGAAAAATAGCAAACAACAACAAAATTTTCCCAAATTAATTTTCAAATAAAGATAATAAAATAGAGAACCTACAGGACCTGAGTTTATATTTTTAGGATTTTTCTATGAATTTGTAGATTTTTTTTGAAGTCTTTAAGTGTTTTCAAATTTTTAAGGTTTTGGTTTTGAAATTGTTAGTGGTTTTTGGACTGACACTAAAAGACACTAAAATACACAGTAGGTAATGTTTTTGGGATTTTTCAAGATGTTTTGCTAATTTTTATGGATTTTCTACGATAGACAGTGCTGAAAATGCATGTTTTTTATTTTTAATAAAGACTAAAATGCAATAAAAATGTAATGCAAAAATATGGCATGAACAAGCAAGTTAACAGGAACCTAAGTTAATTTTTTTGGAATTTTTCGAATTAAAATGATGCGTGAAATAAATAGAACAAGCTCACAAAAATAGTAAGCCTGGCAGGGGTATAAATGCAAATAAACAAACTCCCAAGGGCACAGTTGTAATTTTCACGCAAAATATACTACTGAATATAATATTTAATGGGCCAAACACAAATATCCGAACCCGCAAGGGTTCCCCTGCAACTAACCCACCAGGGCGCGTGATTGGCACACGCCTAGGAGGGACCTGTATGCAATATCCAAAAGTCTGAGGGCCTTAATGCAAATATCCCAAAAAGTTTACACTAAATATCAAAGTTTCAGGACAAAGAAAAAATAGCGAGACTCACGAGGGTGTCCGTGCAAAATGGCCCACGCCTCACGTGAACTGGTCACGTGAGGTGACGTGGCTTGGACTGGAATGCAATTATCAGAAGTTTTAGGGCCTACTTAAATTTTTACAAAACTATTTAAACTACCAATGAAAGTTTCTGGCCTAAATAAATATTACAAAAAGTCACGGGGGAAAATGTGCAAAATACCCCTCGCGCACGATCAAACGGTCGTGGCTGATTCACTTGACACGTGGCGACGATCTGACAACGGATGACTCTTCGGCTTAAACGTCTGAGATTAGATCTCAAATTGAGATCTAACGGTGGAAGGGCGCTGAAGATCGGGCGATCGACGTACAATCTAGGACACCTTCAAGATCCAACGGCTGCGAAGGGCTCTCGATGAACTGGGATGAAATCGTGGGGAGGCGAGTTTCCCAGGCATCAATCTCCCTCCTCCGCTGCTCCTTTGTGATCCAAAATGGCATCCGGTGTTCCTGCGGTGGTCCTCGACTTGCTGGTGGCTCCAGAAATCTCCGGCGGTGGCCGGAGGGTTCGTGTGAGGTCGCCGGAGCAAAGTAGCTCCAGGAACCTCTCCGCCTCCTCCAAAACGAGCTCCAGGTGTGAGATAAGGCTCAAGACATGCAAGAGAAGAGTGAAATGACCCAGGGCAAAGTGCTTGGTCCCCACAGAGTGGATGCGGTGGCGTGAAGCGGCGGTTGGGATCTCGGTCGGAGGAGCGCTCCGGCGAGGTTGATATGGAGGGCGATTGGTTGGATGGATTTCAAAATTTCTTGAGGGCTTTTACACCTAAGGATATGGTAAGCAAAATGCGAAGAAAAGAATAGGAAAAAGTGGCAACTTCGACGGTGTAGATCGGAGGGAAGTACCTCGACGCCGGCGGAGGTGGCGGAGGTTGTGGAAGCCGCCTCGAACCTTGCTCAACCCGCCTGAGACTCGCTGAAGGGAGCTGTCACCTCCCTCGAACGATTAGGCACGAAAGGGGAGCTTGGCTATGGAAATGAGGGGTTCAAATTCGAAAAGGAAATCGGGGGTCCGTTATATGTGGTTTGACCAGACGACTATGGTGCTCCAAAGACCAAGGAAGATCGATGCAATCGCTGGTCCTCGGCCTAAGATAATCATAGGGCTAGTGAGATGGATGGTCGAGGAAAAAGTTTGCAGAAGGAATCGGTGTGAAAGGGTGAAAGTTTTGACCTAGAAAAATCCGCCAAAGCTGCCAAAAACTAGGCCTGACACGGGCTACAGGGGGAAGGAAGCCTAGTTGACTGGGGGTCAACTAGGGTTTGCACCTGGTTGGTCCACGTGGACCAACCAGGAAAAACCCTGGAAAATGATTTTGTTAATTCAATTAAAAATAGAAAATGGACGAATTAAATTTTGTTATTAAATAAAAATTATTTATTATTTTATAAACTATTTTATGGTGATTTTTAATTATTTTTATGAGGTGTATTTTTACAAGTTACCTATTATGCCCCTTTAAAGGTATATTACCTATATATTTTATTCTTTTATTTTTATTTTGTGTATTTTAATTTTATAATTTTTATTTATTATTTTATAAAATTATAAAATACTTTTATGCACTAAGTTTCATTTTTATTTTAATTTTATGATGTATTTTATATATTTAATAAAATATAAGTATAATTTATACATGTATAAGTATAGGTATTATACCTATGTGTAATATATACAAGTATTTTACTTCGAGTTTTATTTAGGTTTTTATTCTGGTTTTAATGTACATATATATTATAAGTAATATTTACAAAATTATAAAAATACAAAAATAATGAATGAGTAATAAATTGAATATTTTAATCTATACAGGTATACAATGTGGGTCCAAAACTCAACTTTCAAACCGTAGCTCTGCCAAATGCGAAACAACCACCATTAAATAGCTTATTTTATTCTATATACAATCAAAGGTGAATTTGCTGCATTTGGAGTTTTCATTTGTGAGATATGGGTCTGGGAAGTTGGGATTCTGGAATTTTATTCAGACCATAATGTTTTATTTGTACATTATTTTTAAGTGAAATCAATTTTGTTTTTTTATTTATTTAATTATCTACGACTTTCATGTACAAAGATTCTTTATTTGATGTATAAGAAGTGGAACCAAAAATAGGTCCCAAAATGAATAAAGAATGCATTAAAAAGAATAGGTATTTTGACTATATTTAGACCCTTATCTCCCCCTACTTTATTCCTTGTCGACCTATTCATCAAGATGCCTAGGACTCGGGATTTTGGGTCATAAAATATTTACAATATTTTATTCTTTTTCTTTTCTTTTATTTATTCTATAATTTTGGCTTCAATTACAGTATTTTATACATTATTTACATGCACATGTATGAATGCTAAGAGGATGAAGTTAATAGTATTTACACGCATTTACTAGGGTTTCTGAGGCCAAAATGATAGAATAAAGATGATGAAATTTGGATTCATCACCCCTATACTTTACCTTTGCTAGTCCCTAGCAAACACTTATGCAATAAGTGCAGAAAAGAAAACAAAGAAAAGAAAAAGAAGACATTGGATTTAGTTTAATTATCAAACCTGTCTTCACAAAATCGAAGTTTGGAGATTAAGTCAGACCTTTTGATATTTAGTGTGGGCGGAACCTTAATGAGAACCGAATTTGAAATCCAACAGTCCCTGAGAATCCCAAAACTCTATTCAAGTCTCCTCAATAGTCAGGTCAGAAATATCTCAATTCATACGCAAAACCTTACCACTATGAATCTGACTCGTACAATGTAAGTGATGGTGGCTTTCCCCAACTAGAATGACAAAGAAACTGACTTCTCTAGTACGACAACCCAATGATTCCCCAATCCAATAACTCCATCCTCGAGGAGCGGGGTATTCCCTTCTAAGTTCAAGTAGCAACCAACTCAAGAGGATGGGGTGAAGAGAAGAATGGACGGTAGCCAGTGTAGCTACCCATCCTAGGATGCAAGGCCAGTGTAGTCAAGTCATCCAGCTGCAGGCTCACATATTTGACTTTGGAACTCAAGCTTGCTTATTACAACATTTGTACATACTTTGCAGGCATTTTATTTTTGTACCAGCCTGAACATTTTTTTTAAATACTATTCACAGCAACATTTACATAAGGAGTTTTCCTCTTGAGCCAGTAGACTATCCCTCTTTTGAAGCTTTATTGCAACCCACACTCTCATGTCTTTAGACTTCCTCATCACTGGATGGGTTGGGGTGCACTTCCCTCCTTAGAGGAGGACAAATGTTTCCACTTGTGTGCGTCTCATACCAGCAAATCCAATCCCCTCACCACTCCAACTGAGTTGAGACATGTGAAAGGCGCATGTGTCCAAGTTAGGTCATTATCAACAAGAATCGTGTGTGTGCTCTGAAATACTCTACTTAGGCAGTCAAGAATCCATTGAACCAAGTCTCGTGATCCTCAAAGAATTAAGTCAACTAGAACTGAAGTACCTCAAACCCAGTTCCTATAAGGTTCCTGTTATTAAGTAGATTTGAAGGTCCAATCAAGCTCCAATCTCTGGATTTTACTTAGACTTGTTCAACTATCAAACTCAATACGAAAAATGCTCATGCTATGCAAATGCAATGCAGAAAATATTTTTGTGATGCAATTTTCAAAGATTTTGAACTTTTTATGGATTTTTGAAAATATGATGATGATGCATATGCATTTTTTGTATTTTTCAAAAAGATTTTCATTTGTTTTTGGATTTTAATTTTGCAAATGTTTTTGGGATTTTTGAAAACAAAAAGTTTTGGCTAAAAACTAGGTGAAAAATATGTACACGGGAGTGCTTCTTATATATACAAAAAGTGGATTTTAAGAATTTACAAGGGTAAGTGATCAATTTTATACATATATAAATAATGGATTTTGGTGTGATGTGTATATTCCTCAAACTTATTTGACACAAGTTTTTCAAACATTTTTGAAAACTATAGTCCAAAATAATTTTTGCAAACATTTTTACAAACATGTACACGCATTTGAAAATCATTTTGCAAAGGTTTTTCAAATAGTATAGATAGATTTTTCAAAATATTTTTGCAACCATTTTTCAAACCATTTGCAAATCATTTTTCAAACATTTTATTTCACACAAAGGAAATAAAATTTTACAAACCACACATTTTTACAAAGGTTAAAAACATGTAACAAAATATTTTCAAAATAGAATTCAATAAATGTTCACACAGATTTTCAAACTATTTTTCAAACATTTTGCAAAAAACATTTTCACCTGATTTATTGATCAGTAGATACAAAAAGAATTTGAGGAACAAAATACCTTTTTATTAGGGATTTTAATGAATTTTAAAGAACTATTAGCCATATTATTTAAAAAATACGAAAGTACGAATTATGGCTAAAGTATATACACAGTATATACGACCCCCCTATACTTAGCTTGAGCTATGTCCTCATAGATCGGAGAGAAAAGAGAAGACATAACTCGTACTTCGTATATGCAAGTCTAAAGAATTAAATAAATAAACCAATGAGAAGTTGACCGTCCACCCTATACTTAGGATCAAATAATCCTAAGTATAGCAGACTGTACACAACGCAGGGAGGGTCGAGGGTGGGAATGAACAGTTCGTACTCAGATTGTCTCCCCCCTATACTTAGGGTAAGATATCCCTAAATATATACAAGAAGATGAGATAAAGGAGAGGATCGAAAGGAATAGAACAACTCGGGGTGCACACCCCCCTATACTTAGGACAAAGTACGTCCTAAGTATGGAAAACTATCTACAAGGGCAACACCTTTTTGGTAGATAAAGAAAATAGAAAAGGAAAATAAGAAAAGAAGAAAAGAAAAGAAATCAACAGATGAAAGCATGATATAGACAGATGGATCTATACAGCGGAAGATGGAAGTGATCACCATGTATGAGATGGAGATGATGTAAGTCAAATAACGCATCTCATACCAGAAGAATGGGTGCAACATCAATGGTCGGCGGGTCATGATCTAGATATAGTTTTAGGCGTTGACCGTTGACATGGAAGGTAGAGGAAGATGACGCTTCGGATATGTCAATACTACCATTGTGATGTACCAGCCTGACCACATAAGGACCTTTCCACTTGCTCTGTAATTTCCCTGGAAATAATTTCAGCCTGGAATCAAACAACCATACTCGCTGTTCTGGCTCAAACTGTTTATGGCTGATATGGGAATCGTGCCATGTCTTCACTTTTTCCTTGTACTGTAGGCTGCTAGAAAAGGTTGTATCTCTCAGTTCCTCCAGGGCTACAAACTCTGCTCTCCTCTAATCTCTTTATACTCTCGGGATCCAATAATAGCTCAGTTACTGCCCAAAGTGACTTGTGCTTTATTTCCATAGGATGATGGAACGACTTGCCATAGATGAGTCGAAAGGGAGATGTCCCTAGTGGATTTTTGAAAGAAGTCGGATAGGCCCACAAGACCAAGTCCAAAAGCTGTGACCAATCCTTTTGGTCTGGGCGGACAACCTTCTGTAGAATAGTCTTTATCTCCCGGTTCGATACTTCGGCAAGACCATTAGTTTGAGGATGATATGGCGTGGCAACACGATGATCAATGCCGAACTCGTCTGCAAGGGACCTAACCTTGTCATTGATGAAATGAGACCCCCTGTCTGAAATCAAGACTCTAGGTACCCCGAACCGTGAAATGATATTTTTCCTAAAAAATTTACACACAGTTTTAGCATCTGCGGCTCGGGAGGGGATGGCTTCAACCCATCGGCTGACATAATCTACAGCGAGCAAAATGTGCTCAAACCCCTGACTCTTAGGAATTGGGCCCATGAAATCAATCCCCCATGCATCAAAAACCTAACAAAAGTGAATGGGTTGCATGGGCATCATGTCTCTCTGTCTGCAGGTTCCCATCTTCTAATAGTCAGTACATCTCTTCACGAACTCATCTGAATCCTTAAAGAGAGTAGGCCACCGAAGGCCGGATTGAAGCACCTTTTGTGCTGTCTTTTTTCCAGAATGATGTCCTCCTGCCTCAAGCTTGTGCAGTATGTGAGGACGCTATGCTGCTCTTCTTGAGGAATGCACCTCCTCCAGATGCTGTCCCCTCCTTCTTGATAAAGGACGGGATCCTCCCAATGGTAAAGCTTGGCCTTCGCTAGGAAGGTCTCACGTTTCTGCCTGGGCCAACCTTGTGGAACAGTTTTGGCGACAAGATAGTTCACAATGTCGACATACCACGGGAGCGAGGCGATAGCCAAGATCGCCTCATCTGGAAACGTCTCTGTGATAGGTGCGTTGGGCTCAGATTCCTCAAAGTTCTCTAAGCGGGAAAGATGATCCGCCACCACATTCTTAACTCCAGGCTTATGCTTAATTTCAATATCAAACTCTTGGAGTAGAAGGATCCATCTGGTAAGGCATGCTTTGGCATCCTTCTTAGCCATTAAGTACCGGATGGCGGTGTGATCTGTGTAGATTGTCACTTTAGATCCGAGAATATAAGATATGTACTTATCCAAAGCAAAGACTACGACCGGCATCTCATTCTCTGTTACAGTGTAATTCCGCTGAGCGACATCCAAAGTTCGACTGGCGTAGTTATTGGCAAACGACAATCCATCCCTCTTCTGTCCAAGCACAACCCCAACGACAAAATCAGAAGTGTTTGTCATGATCTCGAATGGGAGAGACCAATCCGGTGGCTGAAGGATAGGAGCCAAAACAACCATATTCTTGAGAGTCTCAAACGACGTGAGACACTTATCATCGACATTGAACTTGGTGTCTTTCGTCAGCAGATCAGTAAACAATCGGGCAATACGACTGAAGTCCTGAATAAATCGTCGGTAGAAACTGACATGCCCCAGAAAAGACTGTAATTGACGCAGATTGGACGGTGGATTGAGTTTTCTAATGATATCCACCTTGGCCGGATCGAACTCCATGCCCCTGTTGGAGATGATATGACCAAGGGCCGTCCCTTGAGTCACTATGAATCGACTCTTCTCGCAAGACAAAACAAGATTGACCTCAATACAACGCTGAAGCACACAGTCTAGGCAATCAAGACAAGCATCAAACCCGTCGCCATAAACCGAGAAGTCATCCATGAAGACCTCTAAACAGTCACCCACCGTGTCCGAGAAAATGGACAACATGCACCTTTGGAATGTCGCTGGGGCATTACATAGACCAAAGGGCATCCGTCTGAAAGCATAAGTCCCAAAAGGACAGGTGTATGTCATTTTCTCCTGGTCTTCGGGCGCAATGGCCACTTGATTATATCTGGAGTACCCATCAAGAAAACAGTAACGACTCATCCCAGCAAGCCTCTTGATAGTCTGATCAATGAATGGCAGTGGGAAATGATCCTTCTTGGTGGCCTGATTCAATCGTCTGTAGTCCACACAGACCCTCCAAGAAGTGGGTACTCGGGTAGCGATCTCCTCTCCAGACTTGCTCACAACTGTAGTGATACCCGTCTTCTTGGGTACCACATGTAATGGACTAACCCACTTGGAGTCGGAGATGGGGTAGATAAAATCGGCGCTCCACCACCTCGATATTTCTTTCATGACCACATCTCCAAGATTCAGGTTCAGCCGTTGCTGGAACTCACGTGATGGCCTAGCGTTATCTACAAGATAGATGTGGTGGGAGCACAGAGCCGGACTAATCCCCTGGAGATCAACTATACTCCATCCTATCGCCTTGCGGTTTTTTTCAAGAATCTCCATCAGACGAGATTCTTGCTCTCCAGTCAAACCTGCTGAGATAATGACTGGGTGCATGTCTGGCTCGCCCGCAAGGAATCTATACTTTAGCGACTACGACAAAGGCTTCAATTCTGGAGAACTGAGAGGTGGCAGATCTGGCTTCTGATATGTCTGTGTGAAGGCGACCAGGTCTGCATGAGAGAACTCTCGCTCTGCATGAATTTCTGATGAAGGGAAGACTGCTGAATCATCAATAAACTGCACTAGCTCATACTCCGTCCTAGCTCTCAGCTCAGAGGGAATCAGACACGGTAAATATTCATCAAAATCATCCCAATCAATGTCTGAATCTGAGGGATCTGAACTAGATGAACACGACTGAAAATCATCAGCACCACTCGTCCCAACACTGTCAGCCTCAACTGTATCCTCGTCCAGGGGTGTGCTCTCCAGGCTCTCGACTGGCATAAGCTTTATGTATGGTGAATCTATAGGCATGGCAAGGGTTTGTGCTACGGGATCTGTCCAGATAGACTCATCGTTTGTCATCACGAAGTCACACTCCTGGTGGATGTCTAGCTCTTCCTCTGTCATCTGCTCAATATCACTAGACTGTTCTGAGCATTCTAATTCTCACGCTCTTGTCTCCTCGATCGTCTCTATTTGTATGGTTTTACCCTCTAAGCGAAAACATACCTTCCCACTATCATGATTGTTCACCGCCTTGGCTGTGGCCAAGAATGGACGTCTAAGTATGATGGGGGCATCGGTTATCGACTCAGGGATCTCCATGTCCAGTACAACAAAGTCCACGGGGAATTTCAGGCCCTGAATGGTAACGACCACATCTTTCAACAACCCCTTCGACCTCTTAGTCGACCTATTGATGAATCCACGTTTCATCATCTTTATTCTATCATTTTGGCCTTAAAAACCCTAGTAAATGCGTGTAAATAGGCGTAATATAGCCATTTTAGCATTCAAGCATATGTGTGTAAATATTGTATAAAATGCGGTTTTTAATGCCAAAATAATAGAATAAAGAAAAGAAAAGAAAAAGAATAAAATATTGTAAATATTTTATGACCCGAAACCCCGAGACCTAGGCATCTTGATGAATAGGTCGACAAAGAATAAAGTAGGGGGAGATAAGGTCAGAAACACAGAAAAAATACCTATACATTTTATTCATTCTTTATTCATTTTGGGACCTATTTTTGGTTCCACTTTTTACACTTCAAATAAAGAAACTTTGTACATGAAAGTTGTAGATAATAAAATAAAGAAAAATACAAAATTGATTTCACAGAAAAATAATGTACAGATAAAAAGTTATGGTCTGAATAAAAATCCAGAATCCCAACTTCCCAGACCCGTATCTCACAAACGAAAACTCCAAATGCAGCGTACTCACCTTTAATTGTATATAGAAGAAAATAATCTAATTAATGGTGGTGGTTTTGCATTTGGCGGAGCTACGGTTTGAAAGTTGACTTTTGGACCCTCATTGTATACTTGTACATATTAAAATATTCAATTTATTAATTATTTATTATTTTTATAATTTTATATTTTTATAATGTTGTAAATAATACTTATAATAATTATGTATATTAAAATCAGAATAAAAACATCATTAAAACTCAAATAAAAAAACTTGTATATATCTAATATATATGTATAATACATGTAGCTATACCTATACAAATAACACTTTCATTTTATTAAGTGTATAAAATATATCAGAAAATTAAAATAAAAATATATTTGTGTATATAAAAGTATTTTATAATTTTAGAAAATAAAAACCAAAATAAAATAAATTAAAAATACCTAAATAAAAATAAAATACTTAAATATATAGATATAGATACCTATAGGGGTATAAATGCAAACTTGTAAAAATACATTTCATAAAAATAATTAAAAATCACAATAAAATTATTTATAAAATAATAAACATTTTTTATTTTATAACCATAAATTAATAATGCTATTTACTATTTTAAAAGTAATTAATAAAACATTTTTTGGGGGCTTTTTCCTGGTTGGTCCACGTGGACCAACCAGGTGGCCTGGGATGTTGACCAGCCGGTCAACTCCCTGGCCCTAGCCTTCCCCCTTGTCAGAACTACCCGTGACCCTCATTTCTCGATTTTTTCGCCACTTGTGCGTTGCTCGAGGAGGGTTGCTCCCTTCACGAAAGTTGTACCTGGTACAACTGCCATCCACGCCCATGCATCGTTTCAGAGATTCGACCTAAGATACGCCCGTGATCGGCCCTCGAAACTCACCCTTCGCCATTGTTTTCAAAAGCCAACCCAACACCCCCATTTCGACTTGAACCCTTTTTGACCCAAGTTGGACCTTGGCTTTGGAGCTCTGGATTGATCCCGGTGACAGGGGGATCTCCAGCTCCTTCGCGCAAGGTCGGGCGAGGGCCGGGAGGCGCTCCAACCACCCCATCTCCGGCCACCGCCGTGAGGTCTCTTCCTCTTGGCCGACCAGCCAATCGAGGTCGGTTCGCTCCATTTTGTTTAAAGTTTAGTTAGTTTTTATTCCAGCTGTCGTCCTTGATAGTTAGCTTGCACTTCAATTCACCCGTTAGCATCGATCCACCATCGAACACCTTGCCGGAGTTCTTCGAGCTCCGGCAACCTTCCACCAACCTCCACGCACCCATCATCGCCGATAAAAGCCTCCGCCTGCTCGCCCCATATC